>JASDQU010372122.1:79897-102604 GCA_032191745.1 Picea mariana | reverse complement strand
CTCGAGCGTTTGTGGGCATCTTCTTCCATGCTGTTCCTCCTGATCTTTACATTCAAATTTCTTATTCTGCTATCCTCACTGTTGTCATCAATGACAAGCATTCACTGCATTCTGTCCACTGAATTTTCCAACAGGCCATAGATATTGCCAACATCTTCATGATGGAGATATTTAGACTGGATGGAATGCGCAAGGAAATTGTATCTGATCAAGATACCAAGTTCACTTGAAATTTTTGGAGATCCCTAATGGTTGGTCTGAATACAGAATTACTATTCAGTACATCTTATCACTCTCAAACTGATGGACTGACAAAAAGAGTAAACAAAATAGTAGAGGACATGCTAAGGATACATTTAATGCATCAACCTAAGAAGTGGGAAGACTACCTACCATTGGTATAGTTTACCTACAACAATGGTTATCAAGAATCCTTGAAGGTGAGCCCTTTTGAAGTCCTCTATGGTAGACAGTGAAAGAATTCAATCAGTTGGAGCAATCCAGTGGAAAAAATTACAATCAAACCTGACATGCTGAAATAAATGGAATAGTAAGTGGTTCAGATAAGAAAAAATATGAGGATTGCTTAGGATAGATAGAAAAGTTACACCGACAGAAAGAGAACTCCCACAGAGTTCACGACCAGAGACCATGTCTATCTCAGAGTTAGACCTAGGAAGAGCTCCATGAGAATGGGAACCTATGCCAAATTAGCACCTCATTATTATGGACCCTTTGAAATATTAGATAGAGTGGGACCCGTAGCCTATAGGCTATCACTTCCTCCCACTGTAAAGGCACATAATGTTTTCCATGTTAATTATTAAAGAAATATGTACATGATACTAATCATATAATTGACTAGTCTATGATCCAGGTGGAACCAGAGGGAGAATTCCTCACAGAACCCTAATGCATATTAGACAGGAAGGAAACCTCACTCAGGAACTGAACCATTGCACAGGTCAAGGTGAAATGGAAACATTTTGGCCTAATGAGGCTACGTGGGAAATGGAAGATACCATGAGACAGGCATATCCGATTTTGTTTACTTCAGTACATACATATCATGTTGATAGATAGAACATCGAGGATGATGATTCCTTTAAGGGGGAGGGAATTGTAACACCATGTTTCACCCAGTCTGTAAATATAACTATATGGGTCGAAGAAATATAGAAAACTTAAAAGTGTGACTGTTTGATTTGATGGACCTTGTGTAGAAGGTCGATGAATGCAAATTTTGATTATTTTAATAAAAAAATGTTACATATTGCATGACTGCTGAAAGAGGGGATGTTCTAAAAGAGAGACCATGATTTCTAATGAAAAGGTGGTGGAGGTAACCTGAAAGGGTTGTGTTAACCTCAACCGAACTTGTACCATGCTGGAATTAATTTTCTCAGATCAGAAAAACCATCTGACCAGGAATGAATTCCCATCAGGTTGGTAGGTGGGAAGGCTTCCTCAAGAGTTAATGAGGGATGGGGAAGACTAGCCATCGGTAAGGCTTATGGACCTAACCACGGACTGGGGGATTCGAGCCACACACAATATTGCCAACGAAGAAAAGTAATGAAGCATGGTGGAAAGTGGGAGACCTGAGAAGAGTGCAGAGACAGGAGCAAAGCTCTTGGGTTCGAGGAAGGATTGAAAGCAAAAAGTGAGTTCTGATCACAGAGAATAGAGACTGAGTCAGGAGAAGGAGAGTAACCTTCATCCTCATCTATTCCTATATAGGGATAAGGAGAGTAACCTTTGTCCCTAACTTTCATTGAGCTGGAAGTAATAGATTGAATCTCAAAGAATTGTGGCCTAAGCTTGGGGGTGGCTAGTAATAAATCCATTAAGAGTGACTGAGCCTATGGTTGGGTGGAAATGATCACCCCTCTCAGAAGTTTCATCACACCTTGTGGTTCTTATAAGTGTTTTATGCCTTGTATTTTGAATTGAAAATCATGGATGCATGCTCGTGTTTATATAGCCATAAATGGTTTCTATATAGAAGTGATTTCCTTGTGTTTTAGATTGGAAATAATGGATGCATGTTTATACTTATATGCCCATAATCGGTTTATGTACAGAATGAATAAGTCAAGAATATAAGTCTATTCCCTTGAGAATCGTCCCATCTTCTTGATTCTCATTATGTTCTAGTTTAATTTCTCGAAAGAACCTCTCCCAGGGAATTACCTCACATCCCATAGTCGAAGGGAGTTCCTTGAAATGGCTACCAATATCGTAAACTCACGAGTTTACCTTACCCTGTTTCAAAATTCATAGCTCGGCGAATTAGGAAGGCACTACATTCAGGCCAATAGTCTAAGGGACTTTGAACCGTACCCGAGCCCTTATCCAGAAGATCGACTGAGAGTAGGGATAATTACCTAAGAATCATCTGAAGGTTCAAGTTACCTGGATCTAGGAATCTTGTGTAAGAAGGAGTTAATTTTGAAGGTTTCGGAACCTTCAAATCTTGAAGCTCCAAAGGTTTGAATTTCATTGACTAAGTTTAATAAGGATAGCGAGTTTCAAATATCGAAAGGGAATATCCTTTCATTTGGAAGACGAATGGACGAGATCCTTTCAAAAGGATCTGAGGCCTGTCACAACCATTATATTTGAAGAGGGAGCGCAGGTGTTAATGCCTCGACTCCTTCAGTCTTCGCAAGTAGCGATGAAATCTGACCGTAGATCCAAGGATCTATCGGGGCCCTCCTTGACCATCAATATGACACGAGTGGGTTAGTAGAAGGAGTGAGTGGGATTTGACTTACTTTAAGTCCAGAATCTCAGGAGAGATAACATTTTAAGAAATGCAGACGAGACTCGAAGTCTAGGGTTGGTCGAAGGATCAAAGGTCATATCCTTTGGCATTTAGAGATTTGAGAAAGTCAAAACGCAGGAGGAGATCATATTTGGGCCATCATATCGGAGTGTGAGGACCAACAGTCGTTGGATCCAGGAAATGTGCACGGGGTATAAGCCCTTCGAAAGTGTACAGAAGAGTCATGGAAACTCACGAAATCCAGACTCGGGAAATTGATCCTAGCCGTTGGTGCTAGGAAGGACACGTGGCGAGATATCAACATTTCGTTGATTCTCACGTAGAGGATTTCGAGGGAAAGAGTCGTGGAAACTCACGAAATCCAAACTCACAAAATTGATCCTAGCCATTGGTGTTGGAAAGGAAATGTGGTGAAAGATCATCATTTCATTGATTTGCACGTCAGGGATTTCGAAGGCAAGAGTCATGGAAACTCGTGAAATCCAAACTCATGAAATTGATCCTAGTCATTCATAGTGGGAAGGAAACATGGAGAAAGATCATCATTTCATTGATTCCCACATCATGGATTTCAAAGGCAAGAGTCGTTGAAACTCATGAAATTGATCCTAGCCATTAGTGCTAGGAAGGACACGTGGGGAAAGATCAACATTTCGCTAATTCGTACATATTGAATTTTGAAGGTAAGAGTCGTGGAAAATTGTGAAATCCAAACTCGTGAAATTGATCCTAGCCACTGGTGCTTGGAAGGACATGTGGTGAAGGATCAACATTTCACTGATTCTCACGTCAGGGATTTCAAAGGCAAGAGTCATAGAAACTCACGAAGTCCAAACTCGAGAAATTGAACGCAGTCATTGGATTATGGGAGGATCGTAGACCGTTGATTTGACATGAGAAGATTTCGGTAATTTGGGTATTAGGAGGAACAAAGAAAGTTTTCTCAAAAAATCTCGAGACGTAAAGTCCTTATTCGAACAAAAAGGCGTGGGCCGTCAGACCTATGAGGTAGTCAGCCCGACATTGATCATTTCAGGAGAATAGAGGTTTAGTAACACCAAAACTCATGAAGACCGAAGTGTCATAGTTCATTCTATCCATTGGCAATAGGAAACATAGAACACTAGATCCTTCGCTTCGGGGTTTACAGTACCAGTGAAAATGGATTGTGTGAGTAAGAACCCCCGAATACCGAAGATCTGAAGTGCCAAACTAGTTGTTTGTAGTCTTCGTATTCGATCATCGCATATGGTCCTATGCGAAGGTCGCTAAATAAAAATGGGCTAGGCCCTGACCTCTCAATTAGAGACCATTAAAATAAAGGATTCATCCTTGTAAGGAGAATGCAAATTTTATTTATTTCTCGCCTCATCATGGGTGTGTTATAGCAGGGTTTGGGTCCTGCGGCTATAGTTGGGCCTTTTGGTTCTTATCAGCTGGGTTGTTATTTGTTTCTTGCTCCTGTTTACATAAAATTTGTGATGTTCGGGTACTGAATATGCAGTTGCATCTACTGTTACATGGTTTTATAGTTGGCTCGCCAGAAAATACTATTAAGATAAAATAATATGCAAAATTTTGTAGTGGATGTAAATTACATCTCTTATGGCTTGAACTAGAGTTTATCGGGTTACAACTGCATTTCATAGTTGAAGATGTTTTTCCCATGGTTATTGTATTTCTATGGATTCATAGTTATGAGAGTCTAAACTTGTATGTTTTTTTGTTTTGTTCTTACCCTCTATTATACGTTTCGGGTTGTATACTTTGTCACATTTATGTGCTTGCGGGTTCCCGATGTGGCGAACTGACAAATCATCATATCCATCTATATATTCACATCATGAATTCGACCAACCACCATTCGTTTGCATATGTAGCCAATGTTATGAATGCGGGTTCACGAATATGTGCTATCGAACTATGTTAACCCATGTTCGGGGTATACATCTTGCACCCAAAACTTTCATTCTCTACAATTCGACCCCAGACTCCTCGAACTCGCAACCCTGCCTCTACCTATGATGACTCTGTCTATTTGACTTTCCTTTCCATACTTAGTTGAGTCTTCAAAGTTTCGTGGGTTAAGAAAAGTTTAAAATCATTTTGTTGCTCCCCTCCATCCCCACCACCTCCCGCCCTTACCAATGCATGTTAATTATTCTTTTAAAGATGAAAACCGATTAGACAGGTTCAAAAATATTATTTTTAATAAGCAGAAATCTCAAGGATATCTCCCATTAGAATTCATAAATAGGAGATATTATGGGATGAGATAATTGTTTTTTCTTGTATTTTGAATTTGCAAACAAATATTGGCTATTTTAGTTTTTTAAAGGCATCATCATAGTAACAGTGCAATATTGTACTACCATGCTTCCATTCACTAACGTGTCATCCACAGAGGTCTTGATGTCATCTCATTCTTTAATATTGTGCATATGTTATAGGTTGTCATATTTGAGAATCTGCTTGGATATGGGAATGTTAATACATGCTATTAGTCACTATTCAACGCACATATTTGAAAATATTGGCATTAATAATAAAAAATATCAAGAGCATCTGCCATTAAGACAAATTAAACCAAAATCTACGGAAGGTTATACTATCATCCTCCAACGTTGATTTTAAATAATTATTACCATTTCTCTCTATCATCAAAGAGTTGGGCTTTAGGGTTCCTTCGTTGTAATGTTCCTAGTCATGGATGTGTAAGACAATTTAGATATTCTATTGAGGCCCAATTGAAAGACGAGAGAATGGTTTTATGTGATGTGATCTTTGAGCCAAAAAAAACAAGTATCTTTTGATTGATGTTCTCCCTGTATTTGATACTCTGGTTGGTTGAAAGGCATTCCTGAAGATTTGTTTTTTTATCTTCTTTGTTTTCTTACTGGGAGTTGGAAGGGATTTTCAGGTCACCTGCAAAATGCTCCTTCATTGAATTATATAGTTTCTTCCAACAACACATATTTGGCAAGTGTATCAAATTCTGCAGAGCATACAAGAATTTGTCTTCCGTCAGAGGAGTCGCACTTACCGTGGATTGAAAAATGGTCTGTAATATTAAGAAATTATGTGAAATATTACTCCATTAGCGAATATACTCAGAAGGAAATTATAAATTTGGATCATCGCGAGTATGAGAAACTGTATGGGTGGTTAAAACGACATACTAAAATTATAGAAGTTTCTATTTCAAAGTTTGTTGAGCTACTTCTGGGTGTGGTAACAAACTTGACAAAAATCCATATTCTTTGTCAAATTTTGTTCACTATCATCTGGATGTAGTTCCAGACTCCACAGACAATCAAATTTCTATCGCTACTACACATTTTTTATTTTACTATTCCTATGCATATGATTGCATCTGGGTCGATGGGATTGCCCCTATTTACATGAATATTCCCCTCCTACTTGAAGGTGGATATATAACTGGGGAACGACATTCTCAAAACTTTCTAATCCCTGCATCGACATGTAACTGGAAAACATTAATGGGAAGGAATTCTAGATTATGGACTTTGCAACACTTTCTGAGGATTACTTTATACTACCACCTTCTGCAAGAAGTTTTGTGTGTTCAGGTAATGATTTGGTTTATGAAAATAACCTTTTACTACCACCTTCATGTAATCATTTTATTTCATTCTTTAGAAGAGTCCTTAATGTAGTGGTGTGTTCTAGAGTTGTTTCCACCTAATGTCAATCTTCCCGCTGTTTCCCTTGATTTGGATAAGGAAAATGCATTTCTTATGTTGTAGTTGATGCAATATTTGAAAAAAAATAATGTTCAAACCATACAATTTCTTATTTTCTTAAATATAGAACAATATATTTTTTGAACAGATAGTTGTTCAAAAAGTTTTAGGCGTTGTTTGGGATTCACGTCCTTCAAGCATGTTAATTAATCACAAAATTAATATTGCTTGTGCCAATGCAATTTACTCGTCGCCCATTATGGCAATTGCATTAACACTAGAATGTCAGATAATAGATGTTTGACATGTACCTAATGTCAAGGTCATTATAGCACAGAACACCCAACGTCCAAAGATTTATGGCGTCAAAGCAACATTGTCATTTTCTTGAGAAAGCAACACTAAAGTTGATATTCTTTGCAGGTATTACAATCCTGCAGTTTAAGTGATTTGAAAATGACAACCATGCTTGTTCACTGCAGTCAATAACACTATTCCCATTTCCATTGCCAATGTCAATGTCTGAAGCTGAAGCTATCTAGAGCCTGGGGTCACCACCTATGTGGATTCCTGAAGGTGAAACTACCTGGAAACTAGGATCATGACTTCTTAAACTTGAAATTAGTATCAGTAGTGATAGAAAGTTGATTGTATGTTGAGTTTGTTACTGCATCGAGAGGTCCCTCAACACTCTTTGACATAGAAACTAGCTGTCTGTCAATTTTGTTACAACTTTTGCATAAAACGTTCTATAATTTTAGAATGTTGATTTAAGTTCTTTGACAATGACAACCCTGCTTGTTCACCACATTTTCGCATTGCAGTCAATAGCATTATTCCCATTTACACTGCCAATGTCAATGTCTGAAGCTGAATCTATCTAGAGCTTGGGGCAACCACCTATGTGGATTCCTAAAGGTGAAGCTACCTGGAACCTGTGATCATGACTTCTTACACATGACATCATTATCAATAGTGATCGAAATTTGATTTTATGTCGAGTCTGTTACTGCGTCCAGAAGTTTCTCAACACTCTTTAACATAGAAACTAGTTGTCTTTCAATTTTGTTAAAACTTTTGCATAAAATGTTATATAATTTTAGAATGTTGATTCAAACGCGCATACAATTTCTCACGTTGGTTGGTATCCAATTTGATAATTTACTTCTGAGTGTATTAGGGCATGGAGTAATATTTGGTGTCACTTTCAAACACTCCATACCTTCTTGTGGGCCGCCATGTATGCCACCCATACGACGAAAGATATATTCTAATGTGATCTGCAACATTTGATACACTTGATAGATCCGTGTTGCTGGAAGAAGCTATGTACTTAAACAGAGGAACATTTTGTAGTTTCCTTAGATGTCCCTTCCAATTTACAGTAATAAAACAAAGAAGTTCAACACACAAATCTTCAAGCAGGATTTTTAACCAAATAGATGATCAAATACAGGGAGAATAATAGTCACAACATACTTGATTTTTTTATTTTTTTTCTGTCTCAACTTTTGTTGCCTAATAGGATTTTTTTCCCCCAAAGATGATGTCACATAAAACAAATCCCTCATCTTGGAATTGGGCCTGAATCGCATTTCTAAGTTGTCTCGGATGTCAACGATCAATAACATTACAAGGAAGGCACCTTAAACCCCATGTTTTCGACGACAGAGAGAAATTAACACTTAACAAAGTATGGAATGCTAAATAACCAACCAATGTAGGCACACCATATCTAGAAGAGACAAGCTATTAAAAAAGATGAGATAGATCTAGTTGGTAGCACCAATGAAGTCCAAGAGCCAAAATTGATATTCAACTCGTTTTTTTTTTACGAATGAACCATTTGATCATCAAATTGAAATCTATAAAAGACTGTCCAAAAGCTTCATTACTATACATATTTTTTTTTGTTGGCGGAAGGCCAAATCACAATCATTGTGAAAAATAATCTCAGCTGTATTTTGTAACCCACCTTATTTGAATATAGAATATTTGCATTTTTTTTTATGGTGTTTTCCAATCTCTCATATTGCTTTTCATTTGATTTTGTACCTCTTTTGTGTGTGTCGTTAAACATGGATGACAAGCTTTTATTTTTGCTACCCAACACATCGATTTAAGTAAAGGATACTCTGTTCATTCCTTACATTTTACATGGAAGAATAATTTATGATAGGCCATACTTATTTGGTGCCCGCCCTATACTTAAAGAAATAAATGGGAGCACCCGTACTACTTTCCTTCTTTGGGTCTCGTAAATAGAATGAATTAATGACTATTACAACAAGGCAACTCAAGTGTTGACGTCATATTCTTGTTCAATATTTTGCATATATTGCATCTTCTTCTATTTGATAATATTCGTGCATATACAAAAAATGTTGTGTCACATAAGAATATATATATACACACATATTCTTTTATTTTTCTTTCTATTACATATTGTTTTCAACAAAATTTGCGAACCAAACAACATCCTGCAAATTGGAAGATGATTTACATTTGAAATAGAAATAATCTATTAATATATAATAATATGAATACTATTGGAATAAATATAAAAACTTTCTCTTGGCCAAAACTTAGCCAATTATCCAGCCAACGGGTCTCGGGTTTGCAGTATCCAACACTTATGTCCCATGTTCCGTTATATACATCTTGCAACCAAAGAGCTTTCTTGATGTACAATTTATTCTTTTACTAGTGAGAACTCACCAGGGGTTCGAAAAGATTTGCATTAATAAACAAACAATATATTTTCTTCTGTGAGATACTTAGCCATTTTCCCCTTTTCTTCTTCCCGTCTATTATCACTTTCTAGTTATATACTTAGTCGCCTTTTTATGATCGTGGATTCCAGGGTTGGTGGGTTGACATATCTTCATATCCATCTATATCCTCACATGACGAATCCGACCGACCGTTGTTCCCTTCCATACTTATCCAATTTTATGCCTGCGATTGTCGGGTTGGCGCTTTCGGAGTCTGCTACTTCTTGTTCCGCTATTTACATCTTTCATTCAAAACTTCCATGATTTCAGTGAAATTTTTGAACCGAGCAACATCCTGGAAATTGGGAGATGATTTACATTTGAACCAGAAATAATCTATTAATATATATTAATATGAATACCATTGGAATAAATATAAAAAATATCTTGGCCAATACTTAGCCAATTATCTGGCCACGGGGTCCCGGGTTTTCAATATCCAACACTTATGTCCCTTGTTCTTTCATATACATATTTCATCCAAATAACTTTTGTGATCTGCAATTTATGCTTTTAATAGTGAGAACTCACCAGGGGCTCGAAAAGATTGACATTAATAAATGAACAATAGATTTTCTTCTGTGAGATACTTAGTCCTTTTCCCCTTTTCTTCTTCCCATCCATTATCTTTCTGGTTATATACTTAGTCGCCTTTCTATGATCATGGGTTCTAGGGTTGGTGGGATGACATATCTTCATCTCCATCTATATCGTCACATGACGAATTCAACCGACCGATGTTCCTTTCCATACTTAGCCAATTTTATGGCTGCAGTTGTTGGGTTGGCGCTTTCAAATTAAACTGCTTCTTGTTCTGTGATATGCATCTTGAACTCAAAACTTCTGTGATCTAAAATTTCACCACAGACTCCTCGAACTCGCAAGCTTCACTCTACAAGGGTTCAAAAATGTCTCAAAGTATCTGTCATTTCCTTCCATCCCCACTAACTTTATGTCCTTCCTAATATACATTAATTATGCTCTTACTAGTGACAACTGAACACACTGGTATGAAACAATTGGCATTGGGACCTCCACCATATACAAATTGACTACCGGACTCTGACATCGTCCCCTCTTCTGTGTTACACATTATGCATTCAAATGTTCCGAGTGATACAATTTGACCGTCGGGGATACTAATATATATTTATATGAATACTATTGAAATAAATATAAAAACTCTCTTCGCCAATACTTAGCCAATTATCTGGCCATCGGGTCTCGGGTTTACAGTATCCAACACTTATGTCCCCTGTTCCGTCATATACATCTTTTAGCCAAAGATCTTTCGTGATCTGGAATTTATGATTTTGCTAGTGAGAACTCACCAGGGGTTCGGAAAGATTGGCATTAATAAACTAACAATAGATTTTCTTCTGTCAGATACTTAGTCCTTTTCCCCTTTTCTTCTTCCCTTCCATTATCACTTTTTGGTTATATACTTAGTCACCTTTCTATGATCGCGGGTTCTAGGGTTGGCAGGATGACATATCTTCATCTCCTTCTATATCCTCACATGACGAATCCAACCGACCAATGTTCCTGTCCATACTTACCCAATTTTATGGCCATGGTTGTTGGGTTGGCACTTTCGAACTCGATTGCTTCTTGTTTCGTGATATACATCTTGCACTCAAAACTTCTGTGATCTACAATTCCACTGCAGAATCCTCAAATTCGCAAGCTTCACTCTACGAGCGTTCAAAAATATCTCAAAGTATATGTCTTTGCCTTCCATCCCCACTAACTTTGCGTCCTTCCTAATATACATTAATTATGCTCTTTCTAGTGACAACTGGACACAATGGTATGAAAGAATTGGCACTCATACCTCCGCCATATACAAATTGAATACCGAACTTCGATATCATCCCCTCTTCCATGTTACACATTTTTCATTCATGTATTCTCGGGAGACCTTGTCACCCTATTTTGGATCCTCACATTGGCGGGTTCACGAAATCTCCAATTCCTAGCCATTGTTGCCTGTTTTGGCCATCCTCATACTTATTTCCAAATATGAAACACCAAAGGTTTAATACTAAAACACCATCAGGCAACAACCGTAAAGATCTTCATTAATAAGAAAAAGATTCGAGGACTAACCATCCCTATAGAACTTTTCCAAAAACATGTAAAGAAGATCTTTCTAGGTAATGGCAAAGCGATTACAAATTTCAATATATTAGCGAAAACAAGTCCGGGCCAACGTTTCCATATTCCATTCTTGGACACTTTTTCGATTGTGGGTTCCCAGATTGACGGCCTAAAAATTGTGTTTTGAATCTTCCCCGACTTCCAAATAGTGCTCAGAGTTCTGCAATATACAATTTTTCCGCTGCAATTTCCCCTCGCAAGCCCATCCATCCGTCTTTTTTTCTTTCTATTTCTTATGGATTTCAACGAAATTTGTGAACCGAACAGGATCCTGCAAATTGGAAGATGATTTACATTTGGACCATAAATAATTTATTAATATATATTAATATGAATACTATTGGAATAAATATAATTAATTTATCTTTAAAATTTCCCTCTTTTTTACCCCTTTATTATCCCTTTGTGGTTCTATATTTAGTCGCATCTCTATGATCACGACCTCCTGGATTCAGATATTGGCAGATGCTTCTCATTATCTATATATTCACACCATGAGCCCAACCGAACATGGCCCCTTTCAATACTTAGCCAATTATCTGACCATTGGGTCGCGGGTTTGCGGTATCCAACACTTATGTCCCATGTTCTATCATATACATCTTGTACCCAAAGAACTTCTGTGATCTGTAATTTATGATTTTACTAGTGAGAACTCACCAGGCGTTCAAAACAATTGGCATTAATAAGCGAACAATAGATGTTCTTCTGCGAGATACTTAGCCCTTTTTCCCTTTCTTCTTCCCGTCTATGATCTCTTTCTGGTTATATACTTAGTCGCATTTCTATGATCGCGGGTTCTAGGGTTGGCGGGCTGACATATATTCATCTCCATCTATATCCTCACATGACGAATTCAACCGACCATTGTTCCTTTCCATACTTAATCCAATTTTGTGGATGCAGTTGTTGGGTTGGTGCTTTCAAACACTGCTGCTTCTTGTTCTATGATATACATCTTGCACTCAAAACTTCTGTGATCTACAATTCCACCATGAACTCCTCAAACTCGCAAGATTCACTTTACCTGGTTTCACGATTGTTTCAAAGTATCTATCGAGGCCTTCCATCCCCACTAACTTCCTGTCCTTCCTAATATACATTAATTATGCTCTTGCTAGTGACAACTGAACACACAAGTACAAAACAATTGGCACTCGATCCTCTGCCATATACAAATTGACTACTAGATTCTGACATAGTCCCCTCTTCTGTGTTACAAATTATGCATTCAAATGTTCCGACCGATACAATTTAACCATCGGGGCCTCACGTCTTCTGGGGAGACCTTGTAACCCTATTTTGGATCCTCGTATTGGCGGGTTCACGAAATCTCCATTTCCTAGTCACTGTTTCCTGTTCCAGCCATCCTCATACTTCTTTCCAAATATGAAACAGGAAAGGTTTAATACTAAAACATCATCATGCAACAACCATAAGGATCATCATTAGTAAGCAAAATTTTCGAAGACTAACCATCCCTACAGAACTTATCCAGAAACATGCAAAGAAGATATTGCTAGGTAATGGCAAAGCTATTACAAATTTCAATATATTAGCGAAAACAAGTTGGGGCCATTATTTCCTTATTCCATACTTGGACACTTTTTCGATTGTGGGTTCCCGTATTGATGGCCTCAAAATTGTGTGTCCAATCTTTCGTGACTTGCAAACAATGTCTAAAGTTCTGTGACATACAATTTGTCTGATGGAATGCCCCATCATGATCCCAACCATCTGTCGTTCCTTTCAATACTTTTCCCCAAGTTGGTTTTATCTCCATGACATTATACATTTACTTTGTATCGAGTCCTCCCTACTATTAAATCCATGTTTCATACTTAGACACCTTTTTGATTGCGGGTTCCTAGACTGGCGCGTTGAGGATTCTATTTCCAATGTTCCATGACTAGAAAACAATACCCAAAGTTCCGCGATATATAATTTGTCTATAGGAATGCATCATCATGCCCTCTTCCATGTTACACGTTCTGCGGTCAACACTCCTAAAAGATAAAATTTTATCCTCGGGTCCCCACCTTTACTGGTTGTATCTTGTAGCCCTATTTCAAAGCATCACCAACTACTTTTGATAATTAGCCATCCCTTACTTGTTGTTTCCTGTCCCTGCTACCTTCCTACTTCTCTATGGAAATGCAATTGGCAAGATTCAATGCTAGCACTTCATTGTGCATGAACCATAAATATGTCATTAATGATTGAAAGGGTATGCCATATACAAATTGACCACCAGACTCTGATATCTTCCCTTGTTCCATGGTACACATTTTGCATTCAAGTTCCGAGACATACAATTTGAATCCATGGAAAGCATTTCCCGTATAGCTATTTATATTTTGTACTTCACAGTCAAGGAACAATTCATTTTCATTTGAGGGAAGCTAATTTCCATTGAAATCTGTTCCCAGCTATCAGGATTCAAAGAATCGAATAAATTTTATATGTCATCCTACTTGATTTTTGCAATAGTGCATTGTTGTCTGTTTCCAAAACTGTCTCTTTCCAAGAAAACAAATTGTGAATTCGATGCAGTAACATTTTGGTACCAAGCCCTGTGGAGGCACAAGGAATCCCATTGTTTTTATGAGGTTTTTAATGATTTTGTCTCAGTTTTCAAAGATTTATTGTTTGGGAGGATGCTCCTCGGATGTCTGGCTAGGAAACCAAGTTTTCAATAGGAAGGGGACACTTGAACAAAAGAAAAATCACAGTGTACTAATGGTATTTGGCTTCAAGGAAAATCCTGCTTTCCTTCCATGCCACATCATGAACAAGATGTTTGTTACAGAAATAACAAGGTAATACAACCACTGGTTGCATTTTTTCCATGACAAGAAAAAAGAACAGTTCATTCCTCTGCCTTGGAAAGACGGGGACTTCGTGTGCATAAACGTCAAAAAGATTGATGAATTCGTAGGCCATTTCAAGAACTTGAACCTAACATATGATGAAAGGCTAAAAGGGTTAGAGCTGAATGGATTTTTTTGAGAACATTTACTAGCAGTTAGATTTAGCAGCTCTTTTATCCATAGAAACCTAACCGAAGATAGAGATAGTGACGACAACACTCCTTCTTCTGGCGATTGCGACGTAGAGGCATTGCAAAGCGCAACTGAATTGTACAAACAACAAGAAAAATTATCTGGTGAGAAGAGTGTCTAGGCCCCCGCCAGCACTCCCAAGAGCACGACATCACGGAGCATCACTTCAATGGCCCAACTGAGTAAGAAAGCAACCCATAAATCTTCAAACGGAGGAGGAGATAAGAACCCTCCTTGCACAAAAATTGATGGTTCTTACAAAGTTCCTCTGACGAAGAAGAGAAAAAACATTGTAGGGCAGGGAGACAAACCCAATATTGAAAGTTAGCAGATGAAACTTGAAGTTGACATTGAGCACATGCACAAAGTTGGCCCATCCGCAGATGCAATGCACCACAATTCCGCAATAGAAATAATTGAGACCAACATTTTTTATGAATACGAATCCTTCATATTCCATAGCGCTATTTTTGATAGCCAATCTAAAAATATAGTCATTGAAAAGAGACATGTAACAAATAAGAAAGACAAATCTCATACAGAGATTAACTTTAGGAAAATGTGCCCACACCAAATCTCCCTATTTCACCGTGTAACCGACAATGCTCTTAATTATTCCATTGGAGGAATTGAAGTGGAGAATGCCAGACTGAACAACCGCGTCAAGGAATTGGAGGAGGCTTTCATTGCTACCCCAGAGTTTTCCATTCCTTTAGAAAAAATCGTTCCTGCTACCTCTGCAGCCTAGTTAAAAGGATTCTCCAGCCTCCTCGCATCATGTAGAGAACTTGTAGATAATAAAATCGGGAAAAGAATGCAACTAGTTACTGAATCCTCGAAAACATCACAAAATATAACTTCCTTTCGAAAGAGGGCAAATGATTTGCACGAACATTTGCAGATGAATTTAAAAAATGATTAACATTTCTATGAACAAATGCTGACTCTTTTTGCCAACCATGCCATCAACAACTCGGATTTGAAAAGAAGACAAGAGGATATCCCCTCCCCAAAGCAGATCAAACAATTAAAAGCATGCTGGAAAAATAAAGTTAAGAACCTACAACTCATTGTTGAATCATGTGAACAAGCCATATCAGAAAAAGAATAATTATTCAGAAACCTGACCCAAATAGACTTAGCCAGAAGTACCAACGAGGTTCAAGACCCAAACTTAATCCTCAAATCCTTGTCAATGACCAAAGAAGCCTTCGCTGAACAACTTGATATTTCAAAGGTGTTGTCTTTAAAAACGTTTTGCAGCATCCTTGACTATCGTGTAGATGAGCTCGAGAATTGGCTACTGGACTATGCAGCACACAATGAAAAAATTGAACAGACTCTGCATAATATCTCTATGGATCTAAGGAAATTAGAAAATGAGGTTTTCAACATAGAAATCTAGGATGAAATCAACGTGGCCGCCATGAGAAGCTACATTGAAGAATGGTTCCAATGGAGAATGGACAACCTCATCGACGAAGCGCAACAACCAGTTGGCACGATTCCAGCGATCGTCGACGACAACAACAAAAAGAATCGACTTCATAGTAAGTCTATACTGATGTCATCTTGTTTTCTTTATCAATCGAATTATTCTAGCTTTTTAAATAGAAATCTCTAACCAAAGGCTCATAACCTCCAATTTCTTATTTTCAGGTCTTCCTCTCTACCGTCGCACACTTCTTCTTTCTACAGTCTTAATTCATGTACTTATTTCTTTTTATGGTGTGCAAGAGCCCCAATCCCAGTCTATATGACAAACACAAGTAAATTTTCAGAAGTATGGAGCAGATTCCAAAAATATGTAACATACATTATTAATTTTTGATAAATTTCAAAGAAAACTATGTTGGATGTCACTAAATTGTGTTTATTATATTTGAATGTTTAATGTGTGTGTTTCCTGGTCCTTTTTTCCAAGAACTTTTGTTGCAAGACATTATGTCAGGGAATTGTGTCTATTATATTTGACTGTTTAATGTGTATGTTTTTGTGGCTAGCCAATGGAACGCTGCCACAAAGCCATCATCTGCATGGATACCACATGTACTTCAACTTGCTTACCACTTCTATGTAGCACTTGTTAGAATTTTTTTTTAAAGGTTTTTCAAGTTTCTAAATCTATTTAGAAATTATTTTTAAAGATTTTTGAAGTTATTAGATCTATTTAGAAAAATTATTTTTAAAGGTTTTTCAAGTTGCTAGATCCATCTAAATATTTTTAGAGGTTTTTCAAGTTGCTAGATCCATCTAAATTGGTTATGGTTTAAGATGATTACTACCACGGCTTCGAACTGTGGCACCGCAAATGCTAAAAACGAAATTCAAGATGTGTAAAGGTGCCATGTCACCTTGTAAAACTTTGTAGCATTTTTTTTTTCATAAACTAGGCTTCCCAGAAATTTTCGTCCAAATGGAAATTCATTGTCAGGAACAATAGAACCCTGCCTAAAAATTCGAAGATGGAATTTTCAAAACGTCAAGATGAATGTCTGAAACGTAAGATGGAATTTTCTGGCAGAGACAATTACAATTGACATATGCCCAAGCTAGGAAAACCTTCCTTCAACCTTGACATCGAGGAATCAAGAACACCTTTGTTTGCCTACCATTCAGATGTAAATGGATAAGCTAGAGATGATACTTTTCGTGGAAAAAGGACTCGCCGTTCAATTGTTTGTATCTACAGCATATGAAGAGAGGAACTTCAGAGTGAGCAATATGCTGCCAGGCGCTTAGAAAAACCTAAATTATAGCACTGCGTTCTTGATGTTTGAAACACCATGAAACGATTGAATTGCACTCTCTAACAAGGAAATCGTTCCATCCTACATCATCAGATCATATCAATATGAACCATCTGGAAGGCCTCTGTGCACCGATACCCATTCTCAAACCGTTTATCCAACGGAAACAGAATACGAAAACATTCAAAACCAGTACTGCATCCTGCGAGACTATAAGCAGCGCTTTCTGCTGATGAGGTTCTTGCAGACGTCAGCCAAGGACTGCAGATTGCATTTAACGATAGTATCGATGAATAAACATGTGTCCTCTTTCGTATTCACTTGTGGCACATCCACCACGTAGGATTCGATCACAATCGTTCCAGGTTCCCCATTTACAATCCTCTCGTGCACACTGGTGATGGATCGATAATTTCTGAGCCTGTGATCGCCCCCTACGATGCTGAAGCTCAGAATATGCTGCTCCTCGTCTAGAATGTCCAGTCGCTTAGTACTAGTGGCCGCAGGGAGCCCGGACATGACTCGGACCTCTCTCAGGCAGCCGACCTTGACCTTCGGATCTCCCTCACCCCATATGAAACAGCTCCGGACAAACTGCTTGTAGATTTGGGGTTCGTCGAACCGCCGCACCAGCGACCTCACCGTGCTCACCGGCGCCTCCATTTTCTGTACCAGCACCGAGGAGCACCTCGTGAATTGTCTTCCCCCATCATCACACGAATGAGAATGGTAACGCCCCACCATCTCCTGCAGCCACTTGCCATAATCTTCTTCCTCGTGACCCGTCTTGCTAATTTGCTTCGGCCCGCCAGATGATCTAGAACTCGGCTTCTTCTTGTCAGTACGGACCGAGATAAAATCCCGAGATGATCTCCACACTTCCTGAGGCCGCGTTTCATACATCATTGCCATCGATAGGCCCTCGACACCCCAAAATACAACACAGACAGATACAACTTTCGAGTATCAAACCCGGACCTCTCACAGCACAATCGCTAGTAAAATCACAGTTATGTAGTCTAAGAACCAGCTCTCACGTCTCGTAGAAACAAAAAAAGCCGAGAGAGCGCGAATTATGCCCTCCAAGAATGGACTTCTATGGGGTTGGGGTTAGGGTTTCTCATGCTTATATAAGCTTCGATCTGGCGATCTGCAAGTATGAGAGCGAAATTTGACCAAACCAAATGCTTTAAATCTGTATCCTATCTTCGTATTGCTGTCGTTGTCAAAATCCAATATATCGACATGGATATCGCCCATCCATATGTTATCATACCATCTACGGAAAGTAAACGAGTTAGATTTTCGTGACGCGCAGAGGATCATCTTGGCCCATAGGGATCGAGAGCTCTGTTTGGTTTAATTTATTGGTGCGCGCACATGTTCAACTTGCTGAACTTACTCTTGGTCCAGAATGATCGAGAGCTATGCTTGGTTTAATTTATTGGTAAACCCAGAACAATCTTGGAAATTTGTTTGGTGGTAAAGCTTTTTTGTTTCAATACTCGGCGACCTTTTTGCATGACCTAGCAACCTACCGATCGCACTTATGATGTAGTGTTTTAGAGAGTTGCACATACGTTTGGAGTTATTTGCGCCAAGGCTAGACTTTTTACCTCCACATCACCACGATAACGTAAGCATTTTGTCATTGCGGTAACTGGATATATGTAGTATAAATAGGATCCAAGTTATGTGCTTCATTAACCATCTTGTACACATAGGCGAATTGTGTGAGAGCTGGAAATTGGATTTTTTACATAATTATTATTCGTGAATTTTAAATTACCGTGGATAGTGGGATTGACATAATTTTGGATTGTGTAATTTAAATGGATTTGGATTACATTTTAGTGATTCATTTTAACTGTGGATTTATCATGCATTGAGAGACATCAAATTCTTTATGTGTAATTTTTTGTTTCAAATTTTGTACTTAGAATTTTTTTTTGCATCTACATAGATTTAATGGCTCTTGGTGCATGGTAGATTTAGGGTTAAAATGGATCTATACTGGTTCTTAAGATATATTCCATATGTCAATTGAAGGTTGCGAATGGAATTAACTACACAACTCCTTCACACTCAACAATGCACCATTCAAATGTTTTAACAGTGAGAATTTTTTCACTTTCATTTTTTACACATATTCCACATTTAAATATTTTTTTGTTATCAACATTTTTTAAAATGCCACTTGTGAGCTCCATATTAAGCATTGGTGGAATTACACATCTCCTTAATACTGGGAAGTAGAAAGTAGCTATCTTTGAAATAATAAACTTTAATTTCAATTACTTTATCTCACTTGAGGTGGATATTGAAATATTTTATTGATGGCTCATTGAAATATTTTTTTGTTATAAATAATTTTTTCAAATGTCATATGTCAACTCCATGTTGAGGAGAGAAAAAAGTACAAATCTCCCACACATTTCATTGTAGAAAGTGTGTATTGAGGCAATAAGAAATTCCTCCATATATATAATATTAAAATATTTTACTTAATATGGAAATTCAAATAGTTTATTTATGGTCTACTTTAAATTGTGAGGTGTCAACTCCATGTTGAGAACTAATGAAATCACACAAATGTTCCTAACCATTAGGCCCACTCAGGCTATATTTTAAATAGAGTATTCAAATAACTATAATTTACTCATTTTGAAGGTGTCAATTTATTGTTTCTTTGAGTAATGAGAATTTTCTTCCTATTTAAATCTAGGCGGTAGTGTTGGATATCGTTGATAATAAGCTCAATTTTCATTACGAGATGCTTTGTTTTGGCCAATTCTTTCTTGCAATGTAGGGAAATGTTAATGTGATCAAGAATTTGGCAGATAGCCATGTCAATGCCACGCCAATAAATACAGATACAAAACCACAATCAACCATGATATGATTCTCACTAAGAGGAACATAAATATATGCAATCTCTTTTACAACACAAAATCACAAAGACACACCGATGAATATCTCAAACTGAAAATTTATTCCCCACCAATCAACTCCTCAACCAATACTAACCAGAAATGGTGTAAGGAATTACAACAACAAAGTGTAACCGGAAATTGTGTAACCAAAATCCAACCCAAGATTGTGAACACTATTGTTGAAGCCTTTTAAACAGATATCTCTCATACTCTCAGATATGACCAAACAATTGCATATTTAACGACAAACATTAAGGGAAGATTTGAGGTTAGCATAGAGCACTAAATCACTGGAAAATAACTCACACAAGTTCAATAAATTAATAAATGTCGATGATTCATTGCATTTTTTCACTGCATTGGCAAATAACTCATAATTGTTGATGATTCACTGCAGTTTTGCACTGCATTCTGTCTGTATATTAAGTCAAGTTTTCGCTATGAGATATAATATTTATGCCTATATTATTTTCATGCCAAATCACTTCGAAACATGCCATGCACATATGCAATCACTTCGAAACCCGAGAAAAGTATATTGATTTAGCTTGGACATATACAGAGATACTATGTCAAGAATGAGGAAAATACGAATCATTTTAAATAGATCCTACAAAGTTTTGATAATGATATATCCCTTAATGTTTATTTAAATAATGAGAATATGTGAATATACAAAAATTCTTTTATTCTAACTTTAATGTAACTTTAATAAGGCTTCACTAAAAACACGACACTTTGCATGAGAAAACACCTGTCTAATCCTATCCATGTCAAATTAAGTGTCATACATATAAGTTTGTCGATTAAGTGTGGACAATTGGCAAGAACTCTGAGAGTCACAATTGCTTATGGCCTTGTCTCCAATGCCATTAAAGTACATAGAATAGATGAAGTTTTGCAGTAAAATACAAATGGATATACATGCATAAAGCAGAGTGTGTTAATGATATCCAAGGCAACTAGAGTTATGCAAAATTTCATGATAAGGATGAACAAATTTTGAATTTCGTGGTCCTGATGTTAAAAACACCTTAGCATCTGAGCTCTTCGCATCATGCAGTTACTATGACAATAAGAGCGGCGATGCCTATGACATGCGGGCACGAGATGAAAGTCCCAATAATCATGTTGTAATCTACTCTTCTTTTATTGGAGTTCAAGCGTGTTGGGCTGACATGCCCAATCCAGACCGCCAATATGTTGACTCCCAGAGCAATCAGTTCCATCTTAAGGATCTCTGGAAGAATCGGATTCAATCCTCTGGAAGAGAAGTTGGCTACTATCGGATCTCATTTTACCGACCACGGTCAGTCCCTCTGCTTTAATGGTTGTTGTTGGGTTTTTGATCCTACTTCTATAGGCTTTAATCTCTACCCTGTATTTGAAATCGACCCTCATTGCAAGTAATAAATGACAATTCATCCAAAAATCCTGCCCGTCAACAAGCAGGTTGGCCAGAATCATTCCATCTCCCTCGGCTTGTCACACAACCAATCCCATCTCTGTCATTCCATATTCCCCTCCAAGATCACAAAGCATAATTTTTCCATTAACCCTTTTAGAATCAAGGCTTCCCGTGAGGTAGAAATTTTCAGTCTCATTACTAGATGTGGTTTTTCCATATATCAAAGGAAATTGCTTGCATCATAGCGTATTGCATTTCTAAAGGGAGGAGACTCTATAGTTTTTACAATTCCAAAGAACCACGGGAGATAGAAACTCTTGGTCGATGGAACTAGCGCCTACTATGGTTATCCATGGTGTTGTGCTTAAAATCGTAGGGGGGAATTGCAGGTGGGAGAGCCACCAATGTTCCACTAATTCAGACTGTTGGATATGGTTTGAAATAAAAAACAAGAGTGATGCACTATTGGCTTGGTGTGATTGTATATTGTTTTGGTTGAGACAGTTTTAATATGTCCACGATGACTCAAAATTGTTTGACCATGGACCTGTTATAATGAATTTATGCAGAGGTCAAAATTCCAGAAGTAAAAGAATTTTAAACAAATACAAAGTATTTACATTGAATTACTAACAAAAGGCACATATTGGAAGAATCAGAAATTTTCCATCATATGGTTCAAAGGAATGGTAATTAAGGAATGACAATTGATCCAGAGAAGTGATTTGCTTCATAATTGTTATATAATACTCCATCAACAGTAACTCTCACTTAGAGATGGAATATGCAATTGATCATATGAAAAACCCAGTTTTCATATTGACAAAGTGTATGTAATTAATACCTCTATGAAGTATGAGTTGCTCCTTATTCCAGACAAGTCTGGAGAGACACAAGCTTTAACATTTCTAAAGATCTATTTTTCATTATTATTTTTAGTGTTAGAATTTGTTTTAAATTAGCGTGTATGTTTTGATTAAAAGGAAAATATTTCCATACCAACCTTAACTTTTTTTTTATTGAAACAACTAAATAAAACTGTGCATATATTTTCAGAATAAAATTGTGCATTTATTGTCATTCGTATAAACACAAAGGACTCTTGTTTGGTTCTAAGATATAAAAAGA
>JASDQU010372122.1:69188-79877 GCA_032191745.1 Picea mariana | reverse complement strand
ACTCCATCAACAGTAACTCTCACTTAGAGATGGAATATGCAATTGATCATATGAAAAACCCAGTTTTCATATTGACAAAGTGTATGTAATTAATACCTCTATGAAGTATGAGTTGCTCCTTATTCCAGACAAGTCTGGAGAGACACAAGCTTTAACATTTCTAAAGATCTATTTTTCATTATTATTTTTAGTGTTAGAATTTGTTTTAAATTAGCGTGTATGTTTTGATTAAAAGGAAAATATTTCCATACCAACCTTAACTTTTTTTTTATTGAAACAACTAAATAAAACTGTGCATATATTTTCAGAATAAAATTGTGCATTTATTGTCATTCGTATAAACACAAAGGACTCTTGTTTGGTTCTAAGATATAAAAAGAATAAGCCAGTGCTACATGATTGTAAATGTTCCGACATCTTCTCTTTTGTGTGTATACAGAACAAATCTTAGCACCTTCCTCAATTATTGTCGATGGTGGCTACTCTAATTTGATAATGGTGCTACTTTCTTCTAATTGACAGAGTCTTGAATCCTACAACAATGACTCTCTTAAATTGACCAACACTAACTTCTTTAATTCAATATGGTGGATTTGTTGAACAGTTTTAGAGTTTTCAAATAGGAACGATGATGACGATGACTTCCTTTCTTTCTAGGAAGAAGAGCGATTTGTTTCTTTGTTGGCAGTGGCTTCTTGAAATGGAAGATAAACTTATTTTCTGGCAGGATGATGTCATATCTCTCTCAGATACAAATCATATATCATGTCTATTTGAAATAGAGAATACTATTAATTTTCACACATATTCTTCTTTGACAACACTCACGACTACTACAACACATATTCTTCAGTATTTAGCGGTCGCAACCATATCTAAAAGTATGGAGGTTGTTCTATGAAAACATAATATCCAATCAAATTCGTTCAATACTATCAGTGACAAGATAGAGGTTGTTCTCTCAAACCCTAATATTCAATCACCGTCATTCACTAAAAACTAGGCTCATAAGTTATTTTTTATTATACAATAAAAATTAGAAAGTCACGGTAAAATACACTTTCTTATCATAGGTCTAATAGACATGCATGCTCCTTGAATCGAGATTTTGAGCTAATCCACAAGGGTAGATTCATGTCCTCAGTTAATCGTCAAGGACTTATTGTCAATGTGGTTCGCCTTGGAAGCCATATCTACTAGTACTAATTCTAGTAGTTGTTGAGCTTTTGAGTTGATCCGCAGGGGCAACCATAACTACTAATTCCAATGGTTGTTGAGATTTTGAGTTGATCCGCAGTGGTCCTCATAATCCTAGAGGACTTATTGTCGATGGCCTTGGAAGCCATAGCTGGTAATTCCATACAACTATTTGCTAATTGGTAAATTATTCTTGTGGGCTTCCATGGAGAAAGGCTCCGGTGTTCCTACGAAAGACCACGTCGTCCTTCCCAAAACCTACATACAGTTGAAAAAATGTAAACTGGATGAAGCAGTGGCTCCAGGAGGCAGCTTCATACATTGACTACAAAGGCTAAGTATTTTCAGAGTGAAAGCAATGGTGAATAAGAAATTTATATTATTTAAATCATTTGTTTTTCCTAAAAAATATGAAAAGAAAATTGAACACAAAAGGAGCTATTAAGTCCCATCAGAATTTGTAACTGAATCATAAATTTAGAAAAGAAAATTTAAAAATTCAGAAAAGGTTTTTAATGCTTTTTAAAAATGAGGTTTAATAAATAATTTGGTAGAATTAAGGAAAAGTGAAGCTTCAACATAAAAAAATTCACCCATTAATTAACCAAAATGCACCAAGTAATACAGATTTGACTGTTGTGTGAAATCTATAGTCCCTAGCTGGAGGCAGGGACTAATAAGCAACAATACTTATCTTACTCAAATTATGTTCATGCCAAGTGGAAAAACCCTATGGGATAGTGGAAAGTGTTGTGCATAAGTTTATGTCATGGTATTGATAAATGTTATTTTGATGTACATGGTATGTCTTATAGACCCTTATACCATCCATTTTCTATTCCCTTGAACTACAATAGTGAATAAGTTGTGACTCTTGATCGAAAAATAAATGGAGCCTCCATTGGTAAACAGGGAGTTCCATTGGATTACCCATGCCTGAATTATGCTAGTTGTACCAACCACTACATATTTTAATTTCCATGAGAATATGTCAAATGATGATTTTCCAACACAAAATTTAAATACTGTGACAACTCGTAAAAGTTATAAAAGTAAGTCAAATTCACAAAACAAAATCTTGTCGGCGAGTGACAAGAGTGGCCATCTTGTTGATGCATAAGTACATGTGTAGGAGTTGATGGATCATTATTCTGCTAAAAGGTATGGTTTCTTACCCTTGCTTCATTTGGATCTTCTGTCATTGAACTACTCTAGCAAGTGAGTTGTAAATTGTGACAAAAAACAAATGAAGCATCTATTGGTCAAGAACATAGTTTTGTTCGATTTTCCAAAACCATGTTAATATAGTACCAACCATTATATATTTTCCACCTTGTAAATGTTCAAAATGATGATTTTATGAATGAAAATTTCAATAGTGTGACAAGCTGTAAATGGTGTGGGAGTCGGTCAAATTTGCAAATCAAAACACCATGGGCTAATGGGTAGAAAAATGATTTCTATGATCCATAAGTACATGCTTAGGATCTAACATGTCATTATTTTTCTACATGGTATGTTTTTTTAATGCCAAAACATTTATGGATTTTGTTAATGAAATTTTCTAGCAAGAGAGATGCAACTTGCAATTTTTTTTTATCAGAGCTTCCACTGGCTAAATGTTAGGATCTGATCCTAACCCCTCTTCATGGGTCATTAGTTAGCAGGATATGTTTTCTATGTATTAAAGGCAAACATTAGTTAATAAGGCCTAATAAATAAACTTTAAAGGAGAATAAGTCAATGTAAGAATACCTAATCGAAGCTTCCACCTATAGAAATATCTTCCTCTAGAAGTTTCCTTAGAAGATAGAATTAGTATAAATACGAGTAGGAGGCATTGGAGATTTTTGTCTTGGAGATTATTGTAATAGAGATTTTCTCTGTTGGAGGTTTCCCCCTTGAAGAGGCAAGTGAACATTTCTAAAATTAATAAAGATTCTCTTTCTTGTGTTATTCTTGTATTATTCTGGTATCGTTCTAGATATATCATTGGTGTTCTGCCATTACTTGCTAAATATTTATGTTCTGCATATTATATTATATCTGGAATGTTGCAAGTGGTATCAGAGCTCTTTTTTGGGAAGAAATTGTGGGGTAAAATGTTTTCATGGTATAGATGTATTCTGACGTATTTAATCTACAAAGATCTATCATTCCGTGCATAAACCCACAATAGGGAACTCATACATGCAGGGAATACAGGTACTACTCGAGCACACATTGTTGGCCACCCTTGTAACCCCTATTGTTACCCCTTTGAGTGGTAGTGCATCAGAAAACACCTGTATACAGGTCAACCTATATCTCTTGAATCCCTCCATAGATAAACCTATCGATCGCCTGACTGCTATAGTGCTACTGAGAACAACACTCGGGAAGATACTGTCTACTACCTGGGTAGTCAGGTAGTACACCTAAGGGCACGATCTGGACTCCTTAGTTGGTGCCCTAAGATATTGGGTTGAGTACTACAGTTGAACCCTGCACATATATCAAAGAGCTATAACATAGGGAAAACCCTTATTTGTAGAAACCTTGAATACCCTTACCCTTGGGACAACAACATCAACAGAACAAACAAGATCTATTTTCGTGGAACTGTTTCTCCTGCATTCTGGTTGAAAAATTCCTACACATTTCTTACTGTTAAACATTTGGCCATTTCGTCATTGTAGTATTATTCAAATTGGAGTATAACTCTGCAGGAGTAAAAAAAAATTAATATAAAATAAAATAAAATAAAATAAAAATTACGAGGCCTGTCAGCACCCCTATTTGTAACCTAGTCCATTGCATTCCTCTCTTCATTCTGATCGTAGTGGTACCATTCACTTTTAAGCCTTTTTTTCTCTCTATGGTCCCACCCCTTTCCGAGACACCCTTATTTAACACCTATCCCATTGGACTCCTCTCTTTGTCCTCATCACCCTCGTAGATCTCATTTTTTGTTGTCTTGATTTTCGTCTCGACACCTCATCTACTACCTAAGCCGCTACCATGCCAACCACCTAAGCTCAGACCCAAGAATACTTGGAGACTAGGTTGTCCAACTTACAAATGTGAATGGACTTCATTGCCTCTACCATACAAACAAAAATCAACAACTCCTTCCCTGCGGCAGTCCACGTAGCCATATGTGAAGCCATGCATCCATTCACAAAAGGTAAGCAGGTAGATCCCAATGCATATGATCCTCAAAATTTCAATTATGTGAATAATCATTCCTCCCACTCCACTTGGGGTTATCCACACTCTTGGAATAAGGTTCCCAAAGTTGACATACATAAATTTGATGGATCCAACCCAGTAGGATGGGTGTCTAAAATGAAACAATACTTCCCCCTCCATAATATTTGGGATGATGAGACGAAACTCCATGTAGGGGATTTGTACTTGGATCAAGAGTGATGGAAGTGGTGGCAGTGGCATAAGAAATGTTATCTAGGAAATCCCACTTGAAACCTTTTCACTAAAGCAATTTGTACCTGTTTTGATAGGGAATACCATTTTTTGGGTAGACTCACCACACTGCACAAAAATGGACCAGTTACAAATTTCATCACGACATTTGAATAGTTGGATATTTGGAATGAGGGATTATCTTATATATTTCACTTTGAATGTTTTATCAGTTGATTAAAGGAAGTCATCTCGGCTCATTTGAGCATGCATCATCCTACTACTAGGTTGCGGGAATGTCGAGTAGTAAAGAAAGTTCATACCATCCTTCAGGCCCCACCCATGAAGGCTCCATTTCTCAACCATCCTCTCCTCAGGGCTGACCTAGCTCCTACACAAGCATTGAAGGTCCAAAAAGTATCTCTAGCTAAAATGGAAGAATGTCACAAGCAAGGAATTTGCTACTATTGTGATGAAAGGTATTCACTAGGGAATAAATGTAGATAACACAAGTTCTTCCAGATTGATTCATCGACCTCATCTCCTTTTAAATACATCTCATCATATGAGGCTCCTTACTCAGATGAGGCTCCACCAAGTGATCATTTCTAAGCTTCAGTTGTAATCCCTATGGAACCAGGTGTTATAAACCTAATTTGCACCAGACATGATTACCCGACATTAGGCCATTTCATATGCCTTCTTTTCCAATCTAGTACTGAACACCTCTTCTTAAAAACACCCTTTTTAAAGGCCCACGCACCCTGCTCCACTACAGCCTGTGTGTACACTCTAGCTGACTCACTGCAGCTCGCGTGTACCTACAAAAGCACGAAAAAAGGAAAGTTGTTTATGGAACACATAGATTTGGGTAAGTTAACTAAACCTTTTGTTCATGCATGGCTGGTCATTCGACCAAATACCCAGCTCCTTCTAGCCTATAAAAGAAGGGTTAAGGGTCCCATTTGAAAGAAGGAAAATCATAGTAAAGAAACTATACCCAATTGAGCACTCCCCTTGTCTCAACCTTTAGCCTTCCTTGTGCAAAGAGAAATATAGAGCAAGGCAGTTGGAGGACAGTTTCGAAGAGCAGTGTTGGCCACATATTGTAAGTTTACTCTTGTGAAGATTAATACAAAAATGAATACTTTTTCCATCCTGCCATATCATGTGTTCAAGTTGTATGTTTATTTTATGATATTGTCACAACTAACCCAACAATTAGTATATGAAATGCATGTTCACAGCTTTTTGTTTGTTCATGTGGGAATGCAGGTTATCTTTGGGAGGAGGATTGCAATCAAAGAGCGAGTGAAAGAAAAGGGATCGACATCAAACGAAGGACTTGAGGTAGAGTTACCGAATCTCATTTACGCCTTTGTATTTCATGAATGTGGGGTTTTGTGTTGGGAGAACAGGAAAGAGTAGAAGCCTTTGAAATGGTCATTTTATGCATGCATGATTAGAGCCCTTAAATGCTAAGTCCATAGGAGGGATTCTCACCCAAAACAGAATTGGCGATCGTACTGGGGATCTCTATGGTTTTTTGGGAGTCTTTTTTTGGGTATTTTAAAAAAGTTGTTTCATTACTTGTTTTTAGAGTTTTTGCAAAAGTCTGAGCTAGTAGGGATTTTGGTCTTCCATACTAGTATTCCCTTCTTTCTTTGCTTGGATGCCTTCTCATTTCAGAAAGTCACAGAATTACACATTGCCTGTATAAGGTCTACCTACGTGTACATGGACCCAACCTTCACACAGCTTGCGTGGGCATGCTAGCTGATGAAGTGACAGTAGTGTCGTTAAGTTTAGAATTTTTTTATTTAAGAGGCAGCCATCCTCTTCCCTGTTAGAAGTGATCCTTCTCAGGGGTTTTCTGAAACTCATTCTGGTCTCTGTTTTTGTAGTTTGTATCTTAGGTACCACTTCAGATTGGTTTTGTTCTATGGAATTTTCCTTGGATTGTTTTTCTTTTCTGACAAAGTAAGTTTCTGAGTCTTCAAGAGATTTTGGTTTTCAATACCAGTGGTCTCTGCCAATGTTTGATTGCTTATATTTTCATTTTTTTGAAGAAGTTGTAGAGGTAAACGTGGCTTGCATAAGGTCTTCATGCATGTACACATGCTCTAACCTTTTACAGATCACGTGAACACGCTAATTGTTGAATTGTGAGCGGCGTGCTTGTTGAGAAATTTTTTGTTCAAGGAGAGGTAGTCATCCTTTTCCTTTTCAAAAGTTATACCTCTCAGGGTTCTTTGTCTCTGTCATAGCAGTCAACAACTTAGGTATGATCACAACAATAACTTTCTTTTCATTAAAAAGTTTTCCTAAAATTTGTTTTCTTTCATAGGGTTTTTAGACAAGTGTGAGAGTCTATTTTCATTAGTTTGTGTGTTATTGTCAGCAACTCTTTGCAATCTGTGCTTAGGACAAAAATTTTCTTGGTCTTTACTTGTCATGATTTTTCCCTTTTTGCTTTGTGAGCATTAAATAAAAAAAGTTTTATTTTCTTGATTTGGTTAAGTAGTTGTTGGTTTGCATTAATAACTAGGAAAAGTTTTTCTTTCATAAGTTCTTGGTTGTTTACTTAGGACAATAAGTAGCTCGTAGTCGAGCTAAATTCTGTTTTGAGTTTTCTTTCAAAGATCTTAGAAAAAAAATTTAGTTTAAAAAATTTGATTAAGAATTGTGTCAAGAAGAACTTATTTTGTTTCCAGCTTTCTATTTATTTTTCTTTCGTCTCTCAAACATCATTAATTTCACTTTCATAACCTTTGACTTAAGACAAGCCATAAAAAATTAACAATTAATTAAAATCAACTAGACTTTATGTTTCTAGGGTCCATCAATTAGTCTAGGCTAGAGCCTTGATTTAGGTTGGAGAGCAAACTCTTTAAGGCTACAAAACATACATAAGAGTCTATGCTAGGGAGTGTTAAAAGTCCAGTATCGTGAAAGTTATCCAAGACCCTCCTTTAACATATAGGCTAAACACGAGGTCGCGTGCAGAAAGGTAGCAGAGATAACCCCTCCAAAGCCAGACAAATTGTAGTGGAGAACACATATAGAGGGCTTGTCTTGGGATTCCGTCGATTGCATTTTCCATGGAGCTTTGTGGGTATCAAATCCATTCGAGGTCCTCAGTTGTCTTATAGAACACTTGATTTCCATACCCTTGATAGGTTTTGGACTCGATGCCCTGCACATTGTGGTCTACCCAACTGTCGACTGTACCCGCCTGGTGACTGTTCGCGTGCTGACAACCTAGTTGCCTATCTTTTTTAGAGACATACACAGGTGACTGCGGGGGTATACCATGGTACCTAGGATAGAAATTGGGCCACTCTTTGTAGAGTATACCTGGAGGGTTCTTCCGTGTTCGAGTTTCACTTGCACCGGTAAGTTTCTCTAGTGTTGGTTGTTGTAACTGTTCTTCCAACTAGTATAGTGTTTGCTTGTTTTATCTTGTAGGGACTTTTCTCTAGTGTGTGTTTCTTTTAAACGATTACTAAGCCCTAGTGTGTCTTTGATATTCTCACATAGTGGAGGATAATGAGCTCCGTCGATCACGAAGGCTTCTTGGCCTGCCACCGGTTACATTGGAGCCACCCCTGCCACCGCTAAGGCGAAAGCTAGACCAACAAGGGCCTTTTGAAGGGATCGGGTCACAAGAAACTATGCCCGACAAATATCTGAATGAATCAACTATTTCAGACCTTGGAGCGGAAGCTCTTGTTCCACCTGAAACTCCAACCACTGATCTTTTTCCGCCCATCATCATACAGATTTATCCTTATGGGAACCAGATAGTGTCACACGCAGCAATGGAAATAAATGTTGCCACTTCTTCTGGGAGTTATTCTATTCCCATTACGACTGTCACCACAGCGGGTGTTCCACCTCCTAACCAACCGTCCCTGGTCCAAGCCACCATGGTCTCAACTACCTCTACCTCAAGCAGTGTTCTGATTCCGTCTTTGGTGGCGGCCACTACTCCTTTCACATAGAGTGTGATAGTCCCTCCGTTCTCATATGGGATGCCTAGCTTAGTTGCAATCTTTGTACTATCATACTCCACTTTACAGACTTTAGGTCTGGGGGCAGGGAGCTCTAACGCTCCTCTGCAAGGACCCATGGGGGGCACTTCAACTCATTTTAATGCTTTCCCTTATGGGGGAGGTCATATACCTCCTTCGTCCCCTTTTCTTGGTGGTACCCACCAACAATCCATCGAGCCAAACACACACAATAGTTCATTTGGATTAGGCAGTCAAGGACCACCTTCTCATAATATGCCAGTAGGGTCAACACCTTTTTCTTTGTTCGATGCATTAGGTAACAACTCTTTATCGTCGACTACTTTCCTGACTAGGGGAAACCCCGATTATGGCCAACCTAATGCTATGCAGGGTACTATTCTTTCATAGGGGGAAAACCCAGGAACTTCTTCCACATCAAGACCTTGGAATTCTTGGCAAGGATCAGTTCCCTCATCAGGAATGCCGATATGGGGCAATTATTTTCACAACCAATGGAACCTCGGGCAAGGTGCAATACCTATGCCCATGGGATCAGCATTGGGCAACCCTTCCCAAAGTCCTCCGAATGTAATGCATGCCAACCATCTACGTCCTATTTTGGGAATCTGCCGATGATGTCTCCTCAAACGTAAAATCCATACACTGGTCATGGCCATGGTTTTTACTAGAACCCCAGCCAACAACCCAACTTTTCCTGGCAACCTGGTGCCATTCAAACTCCAGGCCCCTTTTTCCATGGTTATCACCAACAACTCAAACTACCTTTCCTGGAAAACTTGCACTTGCCAGAATTAACAAGGTTGTTGAATGACCCTATTTGTCATGATCCGCATTGGCCCCCCGTGCCGACAAAGTTGTCTTGAGACATACCAAAGTTCGAAGCCAAGCCTAACGAAGGTCCAGGACATCATGTGACTACCTTTCACTTTTGGTGCTCATATAGTTCGTTGAAAGATGACTCCGTACAGTTGTGATTGTTTCAACGTAATCTCATTGGGAGTGTTTTGAAATGGTACATTGAGATCGACCGCTTAGGATACTCTTCCTTTGGAAAGTTGGCTATGGATTTCCTAAACCATTTCCAATTACCTGTGAGATACGACACTGGCACAAAATTGTTGGCCAATTTTGAACAGACAAAAGCGGACCATATCTCTGATCACATCTGAGAATGGAGACACCAGAAGAGTTTGATTATGGTACCAGTCCCACCAACATTTCTTCTTGAGAGGTTCCTTAAGTCTTTGGTTCCATAGTTATTCAAAGACATCGCGACATCGGGAGTGTTTTCTGAAGAAGATGAAATCATGAGAGCTCAACAGCTTGAGATAATCTATTCTAAGTCTAGTCTATTGTACAAGATCTTTCTAGATGTGCCACGATCAATACTTGATAAAACTAGACAACAATTGTCCATACAACACACAGTGGCTAGCCCGACAACTATTACAGCTGTTCCCCCTACCCAAACGTCGGATGTACATAGTGTGCAATCGAAAAATCTAAAGGCCACCCAACAGCTTGATGGAAAGAAGAAACAACATAAGAAGGGTAAGGGGGATAATAAACCCGCTAATAATGTTGGCAGGGGCAACACCAAAAAAAAGGAAGTCAAGGTATCTGTGTAATCTGTGTGCAGAAGACCACCCAAATCACCAATTCCCTCAGCTTGTAGAGGCCCAAAAGTTATTATCACAGCAGCAGTTGGCTGTGTTAACAAACCCTTTTCAACATGGCAAGGGGGAAACCAAGGACCCCCTCCGTCGTCAAACAATCCTACATCCACGAATGTGTATATGATGAAAGGTAATGCCTATATATTGACTAGAGCACATGATTACATCAATCCAAGCACCTTTGATAAGGGTAAAGAAAATGAAACCCTATATCTTCCATTCCAGATCGAGAAGACATTGGTCGAAACCAGGACACGCATCCCAAAAGGTGCATTTAAGAAAGCTTCTCACAACCCAAATGCAAGGGCTGCCCATAACTACTCTATGGTGGAGGATTTGTCTCAAACCCCTTGTGTGATGTCTGCTTTGGAAGTCCT
>JASDQU010372122.1:49123-60581 GCA_032191745.1 Picea mariana | reverse complement strand
ACAACCCACGTGTACACTCTAGCTGACTCACTACAGCCCACGTGTACCTACAAAAGCACGAAAAAAGGAAAGTTGTTGATGGAACACATAGCTTTGGGTGAGTTAACTAAACCTTTCGGCCATGCATGACCGGTCATTCTACCAAATACCTAGCTCCTTCTAGCCTATAAAAGAAGGGGTAAGTGTCCCATTTGAAAGAAGGAAAATCATAGTAAAGAAACTATACCCAATTGAGCACTCCCCTTGTCCCAACCTTTAGCCTTCCTTGTCCAAAGAGAAATATAGAGCAAAGAAGTTGGAAGACAGTTGAAGAGAAGCCCAGGACCAGTTTCAAGGAGCAGTGTCGGCCACATATTGTAAGTTTAATCTCGTGAAGATTAATACAAAAGGAATACTTTTCCCGTCCTACCATATCATGTGTTCGAGTTGAATGTTTATTTTATGATATTATCACAACTAACCCAACAATTAGTATATGAAATGCATGTTCGCAGCTTTTTGTTTGTTCATGTGTGAATGCAGGTTAGCTTTGGGAGGAATCTTGCAATCAAAAAGCGAGTGAAAGAAAAGGGATTGACATCAAACGAAGGACTTGAGGTAGAGTTATCGAATCTCATTTACACCTTTGTATTGCATGAATGTGGGGTTTTGTGTTGGGTGAACAGGAAAGAGTAGAAGCCTTTGAAATTGTCATTTTCTTCATGCATGATTAGAGCCCTTAAATGTGAAGTCCGTAGGAGGGATTCCCACCCACAAAACCAGGGGAGCCCATCATATCACTTCATGCACTTTCAGGTATTTCTTCCCCACATACAGTGAAGTTCAAGGGATACATCAAGCATCAGTCGACGGTGTTGTTGATTTATAGTGGTTGAACCCATAATTTTATTTATCATAGGATTGTTGATGAGATCCATTGTTTTTTCCGCCCTGTTTCTAATTCTCAAATCCTCATCGCTAATGGTGGTACTATTCATAAGTGTGGGGGGCATTGTGATAATGTCAAACTCCAAATGGATGATTATACTCTAAAATCACACATGTTCTCTATTTCCATGGGTGGTTGTGATCTTGTATTAAGAGTGGAATGGCTTCACACTCTCTATCCAATCACAATGGACTATCAAGAATTATATATGATATTCACTCAAGACGCTCACTCCTATACCCTCTGAGGTCTCCAAGTGGGCTGTCTTGAAATTATCAACTCTCATAGGATGAAAAAACTATTTAATAATGGAAATCATGGTGTGATTTCTCAATTTAATTCCATGCAGGTCACTGAACAAACCTATCAGGTAGTTCCTCCCAGCCTATAACTCATCTTGTACAAGTACCCCAAGGTCTTTGAGATTCCCACAACCTTACCACCCTCCATGGGTGAGCATGATCATAGAATCCTTCTCCTTCTAGGCAGTCAACCCCCCTATGTATGTCCCTAAAGATATCTATTTTTTTAGAAAAAATAAATAAAAAATATGGTACAGGAATTACTGGAGGCGGGGATAATTTTCCCCAGTACAGTCCTATATTATTCTCCAGTGATGATGGATTTAAAGAAAGAAGGTACTTGGTGCATGTCCCCTGATTTTCGTTCCCCAAATAAACTAACCATAAAATATAAGTTCCAAATCCTGTCATTGATGATATGTTGGATGAAATCCATCTTGCTTGTGTACTCACCAAATTAGACCTTTGCTTAGGCTATCACCAGATCTGGATGAACGAGGAAGAGATTCTAAAGACTTCTTTCAGAACCCATGAAGGAAATTATGAATTCTTGGTCATTCATTTTGGCCTTTGCAATTCCCCATCCACCTTCCAAGGTCTCATGAATAAATTATTGAATTCTTACCTTCATAAGTTTGTATTAGTTTTCTTTGATGACATCATCATTTACAACTGCACTTGGGATAGCCACCTTTTTCATGTGAACAAAGTCCTTCATTTTCTGCAAGAAAACCAATTGTTTGTCAAAAACAACAAATTTTCATTTGGAGCGAGTGAAGTGGAATTATTGGGACACATTATCAGTAGAGAAGGGGTAAAATTGGATCTCAAAAAGATACAATTGATGGAAGAACGACTGTGACCCAATACCTTAAAGCACCTAATAGGTTTTCTTGGTCTCATAGGATATTACCATAAATTTGTCCACCATTATGGAAAAAATTCTAAGCCATTGAACGACCTTCTTAAGAAGAATGCATTCCATTGGACACTTGTTGTTGAGAAAGCCTTCACAAAATTAAATAGGGCCATGCACACTATTCTTGTCCTAGCAATGGATGACTTCAACAAAACCTTTGTGGTGGAATTAGATGCTTCTGCAACTATTATAGGTGTATTTCTCACACAAGATGGTATACCTTTGGCCTTTACTATACAACTGTTGAGTGGTTGCAATATAGGAATATATACATATGAAAAAGAAATGATGGTCATTCTCCATGCAATGCACAGATGGTGGGCATATCTCTTGGGACATCATTTTCAGATCAAAATAGACCACCATAGTCTGAAATTGTTTTTGGAGCAATGATTATCCTTCCCCAAAAACAATAAGTGGTTGAGAAAAATGTTGGGTTATGATTATAAAACTATATATAAAAAGGGAAAATATAATATAGTAGTCTATGCATTATCACACCAACATGAGGAATATGAATCCCTCTTTTCCTTATCCTTACTTGTCCCTGATTGGATTGAAGAAGCATGCCAAGAGTGGCTCACACACCTGACTCACTCCAAGTTAATTTAGTGCCTTCAGGAGGACCCTAATCCTCACATTGACTACACTTGGTAGGAACATATTCTCAAATATAAGGTTCACCTGGTTCTCTCACCCTATTCAACACTCAATACATGACTCTTAAATGAGTTACACTCATCAACTATTACGGGTCACTTAGGATTCCAAAAGACATATGCTCGTGCTCGTTATTATTTTTTCTAGGCGGGAATGAAGAAGTATATCCTTCACTTGGTCATATAATGTGTGGTATGCCAACATAATATAGGTGAAACTATCATGTCTTGAGGTTCCTATAACCCCTACCCATTCTCGCTTCTATATGGACAAAAATTTTCATGGATTTTATAGTGGGCATTCCTAAAGCTGGGAACAAGTCTGGCATTATGGTGGTGGTTGATTGCCTCTCTAAGTATGTTCATTTTTGTCCCTTAACCCACCCTTTCACACCATCACTTGTTCATTTTTGTCTCTTAACCCACCCTTTCACACCATCACTAGTAGCACAAGTTGTCCTTGATCGGATTTTCAAGTTACATGGCATGGCCACCTCTATTGTATTTGATCGTGACCCCACTTTCACAAGCACATTTTTAAAAGAGTTGTTTAAATTGAAAGTCACCCAACTGATCATGAGAAAATCCTATCATCCCCAGTTTTACGGCCAAACATAAGTGGTCAACAAATGTTTGGAAACCTACTTGCATTTTTTTTCTTCAGAAAAACAAAACCAGTGGGTACAATGGCTCCCCTTGGAAGAATGGCAGTACAATGCTTCCTATCATATGACCACTAAAATGATCCCATATGAATAAGTGTATGGCCAATGCCCACCTACAGTCACTACCTATCTTCTAAGCACATTAAAGGTCAAATATATTGATACAATGTTGCAAGGCCGCACAACCACCCCTTCGGCTCTTAAGGATAACCCCCACATGGCCCAAAATCGCATGAAGCACCATGCATACCAACATCAATTCAGAAAGTGTTTTTCATGAAGGTGATCAAGTGTTTCTAAGGCTCCAAACTTACAAGAAAATATCTCTCAAATCCCAGGGACATCACAAATTGATACCCAATTTTTATTAGCCCTACCGAATCATCAAGCATATTGGTTTGGTGGCCTACAAATTGGCCCTTCCGACTACCTCCAAAATCCATCTGGTGTTCGATGTTTCCTATTGAAATAAAGTGGTGGGAAAAAATTGTGGGGTCCAAACCATCCTTCCGGAATTAGATGATGAGGGCTACCTTTGGCTCCAACCAGACGTAGTCCTCAATCACCATGAACATCAGTTGCATGGTAGAACTATCAAAGAAGTGTTGATTCAATGGAAGGACACATCAATAGAGGAAGCGACCTGGGAGCCAACATCTATACTCCAATAGTTTTCTAAGACTCGAGAATGTTGTTCTAAGAAACATATGATGGGGGAGGCCAGGTCTCTTGTGCAGGACTTCTGTCAAAAGTCAGGAACTCACAGATAGATGACACAAGCTTGGGAAAATCCAAATCTTTCCAAGTCGAGGAGGATAAAATGCTTGCAGAGGTTACCTTATCTACAATATATCGAAGAATTCCCCTTATCTAGAAGGATGTAGAATAAGGAATTCTAGGCTCTACAAGATCACTACAATCAAAGGAAACCACCCTAGGACTTGGAGGGAGCGTACTCGAAGAGAGTGGAACGCTCCCTTGTTCAGAAGGTACAAAATCATAAATGATAAGGACATGGTTGAAGGACGCGTCAGCCTTCAAAAGAAGAGTGGTATTGACCAAAGATTGCATCGGCAATGTCACTTCCTTAGACTTTTCACTCTCCAAGATAAGAGTGGGATTGACCAAATATTTCATCAGCATTACCACTTCTTCGACCATTAGTTGAAAAGGATGCAAGACAACAAGGTCAAGAGATGCATCACCCCAAAAAATAAGAGTGTTTTCAGTCTGATATTGCATCGACATGACCATTGGTTGAATAGGATGCGAGACCACATGGTCAAGAAACACATCACCCACAAAAAGAAGAGTGGTGTTAGCCAAAAGATTTGATCGACATTACCGTTGTATCAACCAAAGAAGGATTAGAATGTTGGGAAAACAAATATAACTTATAACCTAAAGGGCCCCCATGAAAGGACCATGCTTCTTATACCCCAGCATTAGCATGACACAAACAAGTAAGTTCATCTCCTTTGCAAAGCCTACAAAGGAACTTTGGTTTTCATCTTACAAATCTAGGATTCTCAATTGTATGAATTCCCCCAACATGAATTGCAATGATTAGTGGCATGATCCCAACATGAATTGCAGAGGCTAGTAGAAAATATCCAACATGGCTTGCAGAGGTTGGTGATGAGTTCCCAAGATGACTAGCAGAGGTTGGTGACGAACCTTCAACATGACTGACATAAGTTTATGATGAGCCCCCAACATGGATAGCAGAGGTTGGTGATGTTTGTGCAGTGTGGGTAGAAGTGACTAGATTTATTCCCCCATATTGACTTGCAATGACATGTTGCATGTATTCAACATGACTTGCAGAGGTTGTTGACTAATCCCCAACATGACTAGCAGAGGTGGGTGATATAATGCTAGTATGACTTACAGTGACTGGACTAGTGGCAGCGGTTGGTTGTGGAATTTGAGACAAAGGTTCCAGAAAATATTGGTTTTGAGAAATTATAGGCTAGAAAGGGTTCTCGTATATACCATGGCCCTATACAGTAGGAAAGTATCCTCCTCTAAACTGATTCATAAAGGGTTGTAAGGGCATCATCACTGAGAAAGACACTTTCAAAGAGAAGCCGACATGACAAGGGTTACTCAGGTGAGGATATATGTTTCCTCCAAATGTAAGGAGCTTCGTGAAGGGGGTTTCCCATAATATAAAACTAACTCCCCCCGAATGAAACACCAGAGGATAGACAAATGTTTTCCATGGGAAAAAAATTCATAGGAACTGGCATAGCAGAAGATGGATAGATGGACAAAGTGTAATAAGTAGAATGACTGCCCATTTGAGCACTTTCTCTTGGAAAAGTGAAGCTAGGATTGGATCCGTAGGAAGGAATATTCCAACCTCCTACTATAAGAGTTGGTTGAGGGATATGAATCCCACCAAACTAAAAGGGAGGAAAAGGAGGCATCATGTCTCTATACCCAAAACTAGGATTTACATAAGGTGACGAGACATAGGATGGCAAGTGCGAAGACATGTCTAGAATACCATGATAAAAATGATTAGAGGCCCAAGGTGTTGGTTGAGTATCATGATTCAGCGTAACACTCGGAAATACAAAAGGATTCATCCCCATGGAATGAGAAAAGACCATGGGCTTGGTAATGCTAATTGAGGGAGTCACAGGGGCTCCACTAACCATAGAAATGAAAGCTCACAATGCAATACAAAATCCTAAGACCAGCTAATAATCAGAGAGAACACCAAAGTAAATAAAAAGGCAAAATGCACACAAACAAAAAATAGTGGTTGAAAAGGGGCCTGCCTCACTAGAGTAGGTATGTCTCTCCCAAGAGGGGCCTGAGACTCCCTTCAAAAGATCAGAGGTATCTGAGTAAGTTATAAGGGCCCTTGTGGGATTAACAACTAGTTAGGCAGATACCCCCAGACAGGTAATCCACCATAAAGGTTGTGTGTTTTTTGATCGTTATCTAACCTAGTGTACCTGTAGAAAAACCCCTACAAGTAACCTATGTGGCTACCTATGTCAAGCATATAAGTCACCACGGTATAGCCATTGTGCAGGTGAATAGTCGTAAGTCAGTTCTATCGTATGGCCAGGGTAACAAAGCTCGAAATATTGAAAGTCCGGCCTCTCACAGAGGTAAAGGTACTAGCAAGACCCCCATATACGAATAGATCCCTAGAAATATATTTGATGCTAAGAAGGTATTGGAGGGATATCTCCTCAACCAACTTCGTGTGACCTCATGCTTAACTCTGGTGTGAGCAGAGCCTCCTGATGCCACCAATTATACAATGGATTTCACCACACCCTTAGTTAGACACATATGTTGAGTTTGATAGCCTTTGAGAAGTTTACTCACAAAATCCTATTCCAAGGCTCTAAATATTAAGCTACTTTGTGCACCTTGAAAAATAAAATCATTTTTAATGAATTTTAAATTTATCAACGTTACTTTTAGTGGCTTTGTTTACTTAAAAGGTGCGGTCGTGAAACTCATGATGTTATGACTCAACAAGTAAAATAAATGAATATGAATATAATGCAATTTCCTAACTTCAATTCTCAATAAATGATAAGATTTTCAAAATGAAACTTTCAATTCAATTTTGCAATTTCAAATAATATGCAATATTTCCATACATGTACTAATATCAACAATAAGAACCCAAAAGATCAAATGTCGACAATGAAAAATGTATGGTTTTGTATTTTCGATATAAAAGAATGAAAATGAAAGGACTAAACAACAACTTGATATAAAGACCGTATTGTATGTAAACAGAGACAAACCAAGCAGAATATCAAGAAGCAAACACCCATCCTAGGATGCAAGGATGACCAATGAAAATAATGATGAGAAAGAAAAATCGGCCGAAAATTCAACCAAAGAAAGGTTTCCTATCACTATGCAGGCCCTTAACAGTCATGACAAAGACCTAAGAAGACTAAAAAACCATCAAAAATTACCCAACAAACATCAAACTCATCAATTAATCAAAAAAGGATGATGTACATGACTGTTCAAGAGAAACCCACGTACATACGCTTCTTACAGAATGACAAATCACGTATGTACATGAATCTCAGGGTAAAAACTGTGTATATGTATTGAAACACTGTCTGGTTAAGGATAAGTCCAAGAAACTTAGACTCAAAATGAAAATAGGCTTTGAAGCAATCAGACGACAAGAAACTAAAAACAAATAAGAGAAATCAAAGGAGAAAAACACTCCAAACCCTGAAAAGAAGATTCTTTCCCCAGTATGGTCACCAATTATGTTACGAGGAAAATAACTTTGTGGCATGGGGTAAACCAAAATAGATGGAAATGGTTGCATAAGTCAACTCTAATCTCAAGTATGCTATATAGAAAAATATGCTAACAAGGAAAGATAAGGAGCCTACCTCATCCAGACGATCGATGAAGTCCATCGTTGAGCACTTGACTCGGACAATTATACTTGAAACTTGTCCTCAACAGCCAAGATACGCAAGTATATGGTGATAATACAAAAATTTATCACATGGAATAGCGTAATCCATCAATATTCATAACAAATATGCCCATGGAATAACAATTCAAATATTTGCAAGACATTAATTGGATGAGAAAAGGGAATGACACTCTCAATCAAAGTTGTGACAAGTTTTTCTTGTAGTACCCCTCTGACTCTAGAAATGTAGTATCTAGGGGTGCCTCATAGAGTGGTGATAGTCACACCCATATCCTCCTCATGAGGTTTCTCATCACTCAAGCCTCCCTTCGTATTTCCTTATTGTTGTGTAACTTCCTCCTCTTCCTCTTCACTATCTGAGTACACCTCTATGTACTGTACCTTTCCATTTCCCATGCACCTATGTCTTGATTCCCAAGGATCTTTTCAACTGAAGACAAGATTATTTCTTCTCAACTCATTACAAGTCACCTCATCAAAAATTTTCCTTTCTGTTCCACTCTTTCTGAAAAGTTTTCTTATCTTTTTTTTGTGGAATGGAATATTTGGAGAAAGTTTCTGTCTTTGGGACGATATCTTCCATGTCCTATGTCTTGATAATGGCAACCTATAGAGTCTCGGGTTTGAATGATTTTACCCAACCATGTTGTGGCTCAGATAAATCTTCATTGAACAACATAACTAGACTTTTCTTAGATATATCCATCATCGTGACTGCAAGCCTCTAGAAATCGGTAATGTAAGCATCTCGTGTCCCAACCTCTCTAATTTGTGCCAACTCTCTAAAGTGTAATTCTAGATCTTTTTTCTTAAATCTCTCCATCAACTTCTCTGTGAAGTCCACATAGGAAGTAATATTGGCATGTCCCATAGTGACCAATCCATGGTACCACCACTCATAGGCGTCTCCATATAGGTGCAAAGTAGCGAATTTAATCACTTTTGCCTCCATCATAGAATTGAATTGGAAATATGTGTCCAACTTCTGAATCCATGCCCTAGTTGTGCACTTGTCTGAACCATGAAAGGAAAGAATGGTTAACTTCCCAACCTTTCTCATGAGGTCCAAGTTTTGTTGACCCTTGTTGAAGTCCCTTCATCTATTCTTGTATTTGATCATACAATAGTCCTATAATGACATGGCTTCCTAGAAATCATCACCAAGAGCTTAATACTCCCTCAACTAATCATTAAAATATTCACGTTGTCCTTTCTTTCGATGATTTCATGTATGTTGATCCACTAAGCACTGAGGAATAAGAGTAGTGGGAATTATTCTACCGATGGTCTTAGTGCCAACATGTGTGGGAATATTATTTGTGTTACCCTCTGCATGACTCCCATTGTTCCCATTGAAACCCCCATGGTTTTGGTTCCCATTATTCTCATTTGAACCCTCTGCACCATTGTTACCCCCACTGTTTTAATTTGCTTTAGTGTTGGAAACCAACGGTGTCATGAGTTGTATGAGTTGTTGTTGCCCCCTGGAAAAATAATTTAGCATGTGCATGGAACTATGCTCAGGTGTCTCATTTATGTCCCCCATGTATTCTTCTTCCTCTACTTCTGGTTGACCCTCTTCTTCTAAGTGAAAATTTTTTTCTTCTCCTCTATACCTTCATCTTTCGTAAGTAACGTGTGTTTCGTCCCCTAGAAGCCTAAAATCACCATGTAATTTTCAGGCTGGCAGGAAAACCATCTCTAATACCACTGTAAAATCCCCACTATTTTTTTTTGGATTTGTACTCAGTTTGTAGTGTAGTCATTTCTTCAATCACCTTGTTGTATAATGTTATTGAATTTTTTCCCGTGTAGAATTTCAACAATAGTTTGAAGCCCTCTTTTGAAAATACACTTGACACACAACATACATATCTATAAAATACTTATCCCGTCATGGGATTTATAGTGAAATACCAATACTAAAACTCAAAACCATTATTGCATTAACTTTTATAACAACTAATATACATTGAAAGACTAAAAAAACAATGCAATAACAAAATATTATGAACCTGATATATTGTTTGTGGGATTTCTTTCCAATTTTTGAGATGTATTTGTCTGAAGTTGACTGTCAAATATGTCCACACCTCAACACTTAATACCCACAAGATGATAAGACTATGTTGTAATAGAAATTGGCTCCTTCTTCTAGAAAATGGGTCTGTCCACCAGAAATTTGATGTAGCAATAAAAAAATCAATTCTGGAAAGAGAATCACCCCCAAACATAAGTATTCTTGGTCCTTGGCTGAAGTAATATGACCTAGAAAGAAATTGTCTTTGTCCCACCTCAAAGGAGAGTGCCTAGCCACAAGGAAATGAACCTAACAAGGAGGTATCTTGGTTTCTTCAGCAAACTAGGGCTCCAACTGAAGATGTCAACCCCAACTCAAACTAATTCACCACTCTCACAACCAACTCATCCAACAAATAGATAAAATTCATCCCAATGAGATATAGAACCTAGCAATAGGGGAAACTTAGTCATTACACCAATAAAACTAAGCCACAAAGCTAGAACTCATCTGTCAAAACATAAACTCAACTATAATAAGAAAAAATGGCCACACTAATGAGAAAGTATGTCACATATGAAGCACAGTGAAAATATCTAAATGATCTTCTCCCAATAACAATCTAAGGTGGATGGTCTCACCACCAAAACCAATCTCTATCTCTAGGGTTTTTCGTCCCAAAAGCCAAAGCCACAAGAGCTCTCTCAATTTTGTTTTAGAAAAATGCAATGCATAATGAGAAAAGGCGCCGTCATTCTCCTTTATTTCCTCATTGACCATTTTTTGACCCTTTTATCCTTTTAATAAAGTAAAGTGACTTTTTTAACTCAAAGCCAATGCAAACACCTTTTTACCTAATTACTCAATGTCACCATTTTAAAAATATTACTTTCCCTTGATGACTTTAAATAATTAATAAATTCCATTTTTCTTCACTGACTATAGCCTACAAGAATCACATAGGTTATTCTGTCGATCTCATTACATTTTCTCAAAAGTTGAGTTCCCTCTCAAGTTTATGAATTATTTTTGTACACAGTAATAAATGTCCAAAAATTCCATGTATGTTTAATTGTCAAGATTTCTTCACAATAATGTTAAGTTTTCCTCTAAATTGACACTATGCTCCAATGTCAAACACTTTTGAAATCTATTTTAGTTGAATAACACTTTTGAAATCTATTTTAACTGAATATCACATCGCATCGAGTTTATGCTCATTAGAGCTTGGGAAAACTTGAAAACCCATCAAAATTCAATAACTATAAAACCTAATTCAAAAATTAAGTTGATTAAGGTATCATTATGTATCCATTAAATAAATATATAATAATGATTATCTATATAAGAATTAATTTTAAGTGATTACTATTACTACTCCATTGATACAATTCTTTGCAACAGAAATATTGATAATATTAAAAAACCAAAAAAAGTAAAAATACAATTCAAAAGTCTTATAATTTCATAATGTATTCCTATAATGGTTTACAAATTACAGTCCACTTAAAACTTTTT
>JASDQU010372122.1:21142-38119 GCA_032191745.1 Picea mariana | reverse complement strand
GTGGGTGAGGGAAATAGGAATAATTAATTAATTAATTAAATTAATTTTGTAGTACAACTAGGGGATTCAACGACATGTGTACGGGGGAGGTTTTTCCTAATTAATTAAATGAAAAATGAATTTAATGAGAATTTGAGAAACTAACTACTTCAAAACTTTATAAAAAGGGTGGAGGAGGAGGAGTATGGATCTAATATTTTTGCGTAACGTTACGTTGTTGAATTTTACCTTGACTGAACTTTCTCTTGTGGGATTTGGGATACCCAGCTGGAGTAACGAGTGGTAGCTCGACCTTGCGAGGCGAGATGGGTGCTAGCGGTTCTCTGGTATTGTGTGCATGATGCCTTTGCAGCTCGGGGGGATTAGGGAGAAGAAGATTACCCCTAGAATTGGTTGGGAGGTACCGGTGAGGTCACATCAGTTGGAAAGCGGGAGCTAGACAGAGCGCACACGGGAAAACAACTTTGGAGCATTCGCATTTGGCTAAGGTACACAGTTAAAGTTGTTACTTGCAATGAAATTTAATTTACACATGTTATTTTTCTGTGTTGGGTTGAAGATTTCATTGCCATGAGATTTCTTACACCTGATTTCCTATGGTATTTGTAATCCCCTTGCTCATTGTATTATGAATTGATTTCCCATGGCGAACCCAACCTCTTATTGCAATGACTTCTCTGTGTTTGTTTTATTGATTATTATAAAGAAATTTGTGTTTTTATCTTATGTCCCTTATCCCTTTAGTCATTAGTCCATGTCTGAGCAGTCGGTCAGGAGCCGAATCGAATATCATCACTTCAGTGTTTAAAGACCTATAGATTCAAATGCCCTGCTTTCCTATGAATGGATGATGAGTGAAGGATAAATGCTACTCCCAATTATTTATCCCTTGCTTCTCTCTGCATTTTTCTCTTATGATTAATCTCTAATCTTTGTGCCTTCTTGTGAATGAGTATCTGTGCATTTTTTATTGATCCATTGCCGAATGTTAGTCTTGTGCCTTCTTGTATTTGAGTATCTTTGCGTTATTGTTTGATTCATCTCTGATCAAGTAGTCTCGATGTTTTTGTTTGATTATCTTTATGATTTATCCCTGCGATTTCTTAGCATATCCCAGCCCTTTCTTTGGTATCATCTCTATGATTTTAATGATGAATCACAGTGCTTCCTTAAAATTTTGATTGTGATTTCATTAACTTATTGACTGTTATTGACATAGTGACTGTGATTTATTGCGATTTACAAAAATTTACATTTAGTGACTGTGATTTACATTTATTGACTGTGATTTTATATATTTCATTTTCCCCAGTTTTTACATAGGGATCTGTTGATTTTTCTTATATAGATCATGAATATCATGGATACCTGTGTTTCTAATGTTTTCGACAGTGAATTTATACTTTTAATGGCAACAAAATTATACCTTGAATGCCTGTGTTTTTAACATTGGAATGACAGTGAATTTATTCTTTTAATGGAAGCAAAATTATACCTTGAATGCCTACGTTTTTAATATTGGAATGACAGTGAATTTATGATTTTAATGGCAGCGAAATTATACCTTGAATGCCTGGGTTTTTAATATTGGAATGACAGTGAATTTATACTTTTAATGGGAGCGAAATTATACCTTGAATGCCTTTGTTTTTAACATCGAAATGACAGTGAATTTATACTTTTAATGGAAGTGAAATTGTACCTTGAATGCCTGCGTTTTTAACATTGGCATGACAGTGAATTTATGCTTTTAATGGTAGCGAAATTATACATTGAATGCATGTGTTTTTAACATTGGAACGACAGTGAATTTATTCTTTTAATGGAAGTGAAATGATAACTTGAATGCCTTCATTTTAACATTGGAATGACAGTGAATTTATCCTTTTAATGGCAACGAAATTATACCTTGAATGCCTGCATTTTTAACATTGGAATGACAATAAATTTATACTTTTAATGGCAGCAAAATTATACCTTGAATGCCTATGTTTTTAACATTGGAATGACAATGAATTTATACTTTTAATGGAAGAGAAATTATACCTTTAATGCCTGCATTTTTAATATTGGAATGATAGTGAATTTATACTTTTAATGGTAGCAAAATTATACCTTGAATTCCCACGTTTTTAACACTGGAATGACAGTGAATTTATACATTTAATGGCAGTGAAATTATACCTTGAAGGAATGCATTTTTAACATTGGAATGACAGTGAATTTATACTTTTAATGGCAACAAATTATACCTTGAATACCTGTTCTTTTAACATTGGAATGACAGTGAATTTATACTTTTAATGGCAGGGAAATTATACCTTGAATGACTGTGTTTTAATATTGAAATGACAACGAATGTATACCTATGTCTACAAAGTTACGTATATATGCTAACATTTTGTTTTTATATGTCTGTGTCTTTAATGATAGGCATGTGTTCACTTAAGAGATAGTGATTTCAAATTTAACAATTATTGACAACGTTTCTATATTTAATGTGTGACAATGATATAATGATAGCTATTTGTATATTTAAATGACAACATTATCATTTATTTACTTTGCGATTTCATATATTTTTAAATGACAACTTTATCATATATTAAACTTAGTGATATAATATATTTAATAGACCACAATAAATGCTACACATCCAATAATAATAGATAGCAATATATATGTTACACAACGATATCAATGCTAGACTGCCACCTATTAATAGACAGAGATTTTACAGTAGATTGCATTAACATTGTTGGACATAGTTTTATTGATAGACAACAACATGGATATGTCAATTATATTGATCTAAGGCATATATGTTTGCAATATAATTTGTTGCGCTAGGAATTTAATGTGATGTATAATGGTTATAGTAGTCATTTTTCCCTTGCGTCTTCTTGACTCGTCAATTGGGTGCTTGGGCTTAGTCTTCATGTTTTGACAATCAATTCAGTCTACTAGCACAAGGGATTTAGCTTGGGTTAAGTGTCTAGATATGTTATGTTGCGCCATGGTTATTGTCATGCCTATCACCTTGTGATAGCATGATTCTTGATGAGGGGATCATTGCGCACCCTGATGGATAGATGTGAATGATAACTTGGCCTAAGTCTTGTGCTTCTCGATGTGGGCATTGTTCATTGTAATTGATGTTGGTACTTGGTTCTGTGATGCCTCAATGCATTCTGTTTTGCGCATCATAGAAGTTTTCTAGTTACTGGTCATCAAGTCGTTGTGTTGGGTTGTTGATGTTTTCATTTAGCCTGTAGGTGTTGTCTTGCTTGTGGCGGGATGGTAGTCTTTGTTATCTATCTATTGATTATCGCATGTCTCGTCCAGTTGTATGATGTGCTAGTATGCTAATTTCTTGTTGTTTGTTTTGTGATCTGCATGTGCGGTGTTCGTCGTCAAGCTATGTTATTTAATTGTTCTCATTGTTTCCTTCCTGCTTAAAAAATAAAATTTCCTTTTGCGTTGGGTCGCTTGTAGTTGTAACGACGGGGACATTACATGCATTTTTAAGCCTACAATGCTTCAAAACTTCATGAATCTGGAGCTTTGCGACTTGAGGACTATTGCAATAGAAATGTTTAAAGTTTCCCAAAGACTGAAGTTGTGCAATGGTTACTTACCATTAATTGCGCCTAATAAATCATGTTTTAACCTTTAATATCTAGTGCTTTGGTACTTTAACACTCTAGCACTTCGTGGATTTGTTGATAATATGACATCCTAGAGGAAAATATTTTGGATTGACATGGTAGGATGATGTCACATTTGATGACATTTTGTGAGAACATGAGTGACACGTTTCACCCTTAATCATGTGAATTATGTGTCCAAATATGCCTAAAATGAGTGCCATGTATCTCCACGTGTAAGAATGCCAAGTGGCATCAGACATTTCAGTTGAGTACTTTACTTTATAAAAAAAAATCTGGAACTTCAGAACTCCAGAGCTTCACAACATCGGGGTTTACAGAACCTTTAAACGTTTTAGCTAAGAGAATTGAAGTATTAAGTCTCGAAGTGGAACTTCAAACGGGAATTATATCATTGATTAAATATTTTGCAGCTTTGAATCTCTGAACTCCCACGAACCGTCGATCTTGATAAGAATTGGGTTTAATGGCTAATGATTGATCGACCCTATCAAAACGTAATGAAAATTTTATTAGTATATAAAATGATAATTTTAAAGATAAAATTTTATTTATAAATGACAAAAATTAAGAGTAAATTTAAAATAATCTAAAATTTGAATTTTTATTCGAATTTTGGATTTGTTTTCTAACACAACCAACAACCTCTCTAGGGAAAATCCTCAATATCCCATAACCAATAATCCATTTATAAAACAATATCCAACTACACATAAGAATATGACATACCTTTTGAACATGTAGATAAATCTATTGTACATGATCATTGTATAACTTCCTATGAACTTGATTTCAGATTTTAGGGACCTAACCCCCACATATACTCAATTTTTCATGGCCTTTTCAGATGTACGTGGCATGTCCTCCTTCAGCCCATGAATGTTTTTTTCCTGGCCTTCTGTGGCCCACATATGTACACGACCTGACCTTCTACAACCTGTGTACAACTTCAGAAAAATAGGGTTTTTTCTTAAAATCTGCAACTCTAAAACTTTTGTCATTAATCCTCCTTTGCTACCTCATAATTTTATAACTTTCATTGTATCAATGAGTACCTGCAATAAAAATTTCACAAAATAATAGATATTGAATGTGCTCAATGGGTGCTAATAGGAGACCCTTTCTCTTTTATTTATACTCTCCAAGTAGCTTCCTCTAGGCATTATCTTCTAACTATTTTACCCAACTTCCTTATTTTAGGGATAACCCACTTCTAACTACTTTTTCCACTTACAACTACTTTATCCACAAACAGTAATATCACCACTTCTAGTTGCAACTAATTTATTTTTAATTATTTTAGTTTTGCAACAACTTAACTCATGATTAACTCCTAGTTGCAACAACTTTGGCTAGTCAACTTCTTCTAGGAGTTTTTAGAATAATTTGACTTCTTTTACCTTCTAGGAGCTTCTAGATAACTCATGAGAGTTCTCCAACTTCACTAGGACATATATCCTAAACTGTGAGGTACCACATATCACTCGAACAACAAGACATGTACTATCCATCTAAAATAGTCTTATCTGCATATTCACTGATCTTCATTCCTTTATACCTCAGACAAACTTGGGTCCCTTACCCATACCTTTCGATCTACCGAAATGTGCTATGGGACATACTCAAGAGTTCACATCAATCTCTAAGGGTTGACATCAATGACAACTAACTATCCAAACCACCTTTCCATCAATCTAAACCAATTGTCTAACAATATTGAGGCTTAGTAAATTGTAAAGAATAACAAATATTGAACAAGATTAAAAATGTCCCACACCATCTTTTCATAAAAACATGGCTAATATATTGAAATATTGTTGCCAAAATTCCTATAAATGAATATGGAAACATTAAACACTTATTTATATCTCTTTCATCATTGGAAATTCTTCTCCACAATTTTGAAGTTAAAGTGTTTCATATTTGGGAAAACAAATTGCGTGAAAATTATTTTTACATATCACATCCAAGAAAAAGAAATTTGATATTAGACTAGGTTCGATCTCTTCGAAATCCATTACAAGAAACAAAAACAACAACTTTCTCACATTTTTCATTAAAATAGGAAGCACTAGTAATACTAGCAACGACATCTCAAAAGGATGCTATCAACAATTACCACTAGTTTGAATTGATATTCATGAAATAGCAATAATCACACCAACTATATATGAATTAAATAATACACAAAATTAAACAACACTCTCCAGTTCTCTTAAACATAATTTTAAGACCTTTTAATATAGTTGCAGTCTTAGGATGAATGTTGGATAACCTTATTTTCATTGGATAACCAAGAAATAAGAATACAACAAAGAGTAACAATGTAACAATTGAGCATAAAATTTAAAGAGTAAATGACACAAAGAATTCAATATGGGAAATGGAATGATGTTTTTTTTCTCAATCTTGGAGATGCAAATAACCCATCAAACATACTTACAAAATTACAATATGTCTTTACATATTATACACAAACAAATATCACAATGTTTGATTGTCTGTGAACTAGTTGAACTCCCACATAGGTATTTGAACCATCGGATTGGTTGTGAATTGGTTGAAATATCGCACAGGTATTTGAGACGTTGAATTGTTTGTCCCCTATTAGTCAATCTCCACCTTGAGAACAATTTGCTTGATACCTTACCCACATTCACTCATCACGTTTTTGGAAAGCCAAGAGAGGCCTAACACTGCACCAACTTCTCTAAAAATATTGGTTTTGTAAACATGTCTACATAGTTTTCTCCAGTATGGAGCACTCCACCTCCTCTAAATAAACATAACCACACAAAAAATCATTGCAACCACTGTAGGTGATGCTCGTGCCTCTAAGATACTGAAGAACCCATTTCCATGCTATTTACCTCGTTTTCCCATGTATAACTAACAACACCAACTACATGTGAACTATTTGAGCATTCCATCACAAACATCATCCTTCCTACTCTATTAGCATATGCTACAAGAGACATAAAATCCTTCTCTTCCTTACTATGAGGACATAAATCTTGAAGAAAGATTACAATGGAAAGCTAAAGGGATATTTACCGATCTCATAATGTTCATATTGAACCTCATCAATATCTTTACCATAGACTCTTGTTGTGATAACCACAACTTACCATTTTTCTTGTCTATGTGTACCTATATTCCCAATATTTGTTTTGAATATCCTAGATCCTTCATATGAATATCTTGGCCAACTGAGCCTTTAACCTAATAATCTCAAGCATGGTTTAGATTGAAACAAGCATATCATCAATATATAACACCAAGATAATTAATATCCCATTGAAACATTTGAAGTAAACATAATAATCATACTCACTTCTAGTAAAATTTTGGCTCACCATGAAGGAATCAAACGTTTTGTACAAATTCATGGGTACCTTTAGGCTAGACAATGATTCTGTGAGTTTGCAAACAAAACTCCATTTGCAATCATATAAACAACATCTAATTGTGGCATATACATAGCTCTTCCAATGATTATTTTGTGGGAAGTGGGATCCGACAATCTACATCCCTTAAATATCCATTACTATAACCAACAAAGATATTAAAATTGTAGAAATTCAAAGATTGTAATTTTGGAGATAGCTTACAATTTACCAATACCTACAACCTCAACCCTTTATTGATCATATGTCCCAGTCATTGATGCCATAAAAAAGTAGATTCCCTTTCTTCCTAGATACCATCGATATTTGATTTACTCAAGAGCTTCCTTCCAATTTGTAAAGGTTTCCAATATTTCTATCCTTCATAACCACCAAGATTCCCTTGGACACTTTTAGTGCTCCACCTTGAACTTTAAGCATGTAACCTTTAGAATCCAAAAATCCAAAAGAAATTAAACTATTCTTAAGTTCTGGTACATGTCTAAAATCCATCAATGTTTTTACAATACCCTCAAACTGATTAATCTTAATGCTCCCAATTCTAAAAGTTTTACAAGAAATATCATTTCCCATAAAAACAACACAACAATCAATAGATTGGTAAGAAGAAAATCAACTTCTACGTGAGCACATGTGATGGGAAGGACTAGAATCTAAAAACCATTCTTATTGATATTTTGAGATACTACAAACAGAGAAAACTTCATCAACCATACCTAAAAGTGATTCAACCATATTTTCTTCCTTTCTAGAGTCTTCCTTGGATGCTTTTCTCTTCCAACAATCTTTCTTGAGATGCCTCGATTTACCACAGTATTAACATTTTATATTTCCCTTTGACTTGGATCTAGATGCACCTCTTGATTCCCTTCTTAATTTGGATCAACCTCTAACATCCAAAGCTTCTGGTATGGATCTTTCTATACCGCATTTCCTCCTCGCCTCCTCAGACAACAAAGATCCAATAACATAATCAAAATCAATGGTGTATGTTGTGATAAAGATAATATAAGTGACTAAATTATACCAAGACTCAAGCATTCAACACAAAAACATCATTTCCTTATCTTCCTCATCAATTTTTACATCTACACTAGTTAACTCGGTTAACAAAGTGTTAAATACATTTAAATCATCAACAATTTTGGTATCATATTTCATCTGTAGACTATAGAGTTTCCTCTTCAAGTAGATTTGGTTTGTCAAGTACTTTATCATGTAAATGATTTCCATTCTTCTCCATAAGTTTTTTGTTGTTTCCTCTCATAAGGTTTTTGATATTGTTTTAGGAGATTTCCCCTCCAGTTTGAAATACAAAATGAATTAGTAGAAATTCCCAATCAATGAGAAAGCCAATGTTAATTCCCTCCATTGATTAGAGGCATTGATTGTATTTTTATTTCTTTGATGAATCCAATCTAGCATGGATCTCAAAGCTACATAATTATCAACCAAGATATGCATCCAAAGGTTTTCTCTATTCAAAAATACCCGAAGTGATTTAGCAGTAAGGGCCTTACCAAATAGATGGATGTATTTAAGAACCCAATCCCCATGACTCTTTGGCTTCAAAAGACTTTTACAATTTTCCAAATGGGATCCCAAGTATTCAATACTACCTTTCCAAACAAAATTGAGCCTATCCTTGTTGCATCTATTTAGTTGAGAAAGAGGCCTGCTCAACAAGGTTGATTTTCAGAGAAAATGCTTTCAAAACCCCCTTAGGCCTACTCAAGAAGATTGCTTTTGAGAGAAAATGATCCTGCATCATACATATTTTCATTTATGTGAAAAAAACATTGAAAAATGGCTCTGAGATTCCTATAATCACTAGAGTCATGAAGGGACAATTAATAATGATGATACATTCTCATTGTACAATAAATACAAATAAAAAAATGAACTTTCCAATTTTAGAGTTCTTTCAAGTAATTTCTAATAGATCAGTCCTAATTTAACCATGATAGATGCATTAGTTTATTGCTTAACATTTCAACATTCTTATATAACTTCATGAACTTTGATACATGCTTTGTTTTATCCCATAGAAAAAGGCAAAGGGCATGGTAACTTTTATCTCTACAAATGGATATGAATTTTCACCTACAATTGGTGCTTCCTTGGTTCCAAAGTGGATAATTGTATAATGTCTAGACTGATGTGCTTGGACATATTGTATAATACTTGTTATTAATTCGAATTGATAAAGATAGCAAGAGATTTATGTACATGTTTCACCATGGCATATCAAATAAAAGGTCTGCTTATGTGCTACGATAAATATGTTCATTCTATAGCATCATTCATGAAAGTAAGTTGATCAAGTTGGATGTTGTAGGAAACAATAAATTATCCCAATCCATCCCCTCTAAGTACAGTTATTCCATGTCCCTCGATAAGGAAATTTAGTGAAGATAACGAAGGTACATTAGAAATTGGAAACCGATTAGTCTTTCCAGGGGTTTTTCTTAGAATGTGAGGAATATAGGAATCAGGTTTTGTGGAGTTGCAAATACTTCCATTCCCATTGAATGAATTATAAATTTCACTAGAGAAAATTTAAGATCCATGGCCCTCAATAATCATTGAATATGATTCACCAACATAGACAAAAATGGTGAAAATCAAGCATGTGGCCTGTTAGATATGGAATTTATACCACTTGTTGTTCAATAGAACGTTGAGTTTCATGTCGTAAGAGAAGGGCTCATTCACACCATTGGAAACAACTACCTGAATAGATCTAAGAAAACTTGCTTCCCTTTGCATAGTCTAATGGTCATGGTATAAATATGTTCGATGTCCATCCACTATAAATTTGCAAACGATGGCCTTATAGGACACTATGTAAGTCCATTGTAAATTCTTCTTTTCCATCAAGAGACAAAAGGGATAACATCACAACATAGTGGCTCCATGCACCAATGAATCTCTATGATTCTTGAGGAATGATTCAATTATTTCATGTCAAGATTTATCATGCATAACCTCTACTCTAGGTCTCTAAATCTCTATGACATGTTAATTAAGCTTCTATATATCATTTGTATTTGATTTATACCTATCAACTTTGTCCTATTCCTAGTTAATATGATTATGATTAATTGTCATCATTGACTAAGAAATTGGTCTATTTTCCATTGCAATCTCAGGTTCTCTTTCTATATATGCCTCAAATTTCTCTTGATGGGTGAGATATTGATTTCAAGCATCAATAGTTAGGTGATTTTGTAGAGGAACGTGCTCATTTTATGGGATATCCATCTTATGATGGAATTTTACTACAATAAATTATTATGAAATGCATTACAAAGAAGAATGATCGACAATGTATTCATGTCTTTGATAAGGGTAAATCCAATAAACAACATGCCATCATTTATCAATACTTAGAAGAGTAAGATTAATGAAAACAAACATAAATAAAGAAAAGAGGCTTGATTAAAAATTTAAAAGTGGATCCCCAAGTTGATAAACTTAGGGGGTTGTTCAGACATCAACAAATGATAACACACTAGATGAATCCATGAGTCTCTATTATATATATACTAAATTATGAGTAATAAGTACTAACTTTCTCATGTTTTCATTTTCCAAGCACATCTTGAAATCAATATGTAGCAGGTCCTAGAGAATATTTCCTAGTGAGGGCTTAGTGACCATGTTTGTGACCAACCAATCAAGCTCATCTATTGTGACAAGAGATAGGATGATGTTGTTTATTTACTTAAATCTTGCATCAATAATCTAGCCTAAAGTCTCCTTCAAAGGGCATGATCAACTTGGCATTAAAATATTTTCACCAATCCTAGATATGTTATCGCTCTGCTCCATTACCCATGACTGTCCATATCCTAAATAGAGTTAATCATCCATAGACCCATAGAGATTACTCCACTTATAGTAATCATTGATAGCCGCAATGGAGATATCTACATGTCATGTTCAATAATTGTACTCCCTTTCTCATTCCTTACCCTTTTTTTCTTATATTCTTTAGCAATTGGTGGATGGGAGAAGTAGTGGCCTTTACAAGCTTGATAGTGGATGACTACAAACTATTAGATTTTTTTTTAATAATTTGTTGCGCTTGGTTAGCATGTGTATTTATCATTATTATTTTGGTAGGAGAGTATTATTGTGGTCTGAGCGTGACGAAAACTTTTGGTTTCATGTTTTCATGTAGCATTTAAGATGGTTTCATATTCTTATGTAGTAGTCAATATCATATATCTAACTATCTCTATTATTGTATTGTATTTGTTATTTCTTAGGACCTTGTCTGCTATTTTGTTAAGATGGTTTAGTTGATGTAAAGTGATAAAATATTGTGCTTTCTTAGAGAAAAATATTGAAAGATTCTCTTGTGCACCTTGTATGTAAAAAAATTTAATGAGTAGTATTTTCCCACATTATTGGTATCATAGTGAGTTTCCAATCCTTTATTATTTTCATTATACACCTCTTATTTATTTGATTTGTGTTCGTCATTCTTCAATCCAGTGTGGGTCGAGGTTTGTCTAGCTAGATAAAATCATAGACCTCACAGGGACCTTAAATTCCAAGGATATGAAGTGAATCATGCTATAACATAAGGTTGTTGATATTATTTTAGGATATTTCCCCTCTAGTTTCAAATACAATCTGGATTAATAGATTTCAAGGAATTTTCCACTTTTCCCCATGACATATCACTAAGAGAATTTGTTTCTATTAGTGTTTAGGACATGCTAGAGATATTATAGCACATTTACATAAAGTATAGAAAGAGGCATTAAAATTTCTTCCATCTCATTGGTATAACAAATTTTATGCACCTCTCCTTTAGGATAGATAAGGTGTGTATTTTTCCCGTCAAAATTTCATCTCATGTACTTAATCTTGCAGTAAATGGATATTATTCCTAGTTAAAATGAAAATTGATCCATAGAAGTATAAATTTTTCTCTCCAAATAAATATGCAAAGTAACTCTCTTTCCTAAAAACAATGATATGATTGGTACAATACCATGTTTTCTCCTCTCCTCCGCATGTTCTAAAAAAGGTTTCCAAGTTTATATTTTTAGGAGAAACCTTATCGAGGGTCCAAGGTTTCAAATCTCTCCACCTTAATAAAATGAAATTGTGTTGAAAAGGAATCATTACAAATAATAGGAATATTTGTATATATGATCTACAACAACAACAAAAATGTAGGTTACATCAAGGGATCTTTTCTAGCATTTTTCATCTCATGGATCATGACTTACCTTGTGATGCATAGCTCTCTAAGACAGTGATCTATAGTGGTAAATAGTAATAAAAAATTCACAATATAACAAATACACAAGATGATATGATATATAAAACCAAGTGTTACGAGGAAAATCTCTCTATGTCTAGGGGAAAACCACAACAGATGGAAACGATTGCATAAATCAACTCTATTCTCAAGTATGACATATAAAAAAATGTGCTAGCAAGACAATTTAAAAGGCCTACCTCATCCAGACGTTCGATGAATTCCATCATTGAGCACTTGACCCAAAGAAATACACCTGCAACTAGTCCTCAAAAACCAAGCAACACAAGCATATGGTGATAATATATGATGTTAGAACACTCAATAGAATAATCCATCAACATTCATAACAAATACGCCCATGGAATAATAATTCAAATATTTGCAAGATATCAATTTGACGAGAACATAGTATTTCTATTAAGATATAATCAACAGAAGTGAACAAGTTACAGACTTTCGTGTCAGCATGGTTCGGAACCGAGAAAATAAGTTCCTTCCAATTGGGCCTCCACCAAAGGCAAGCTCATATAAGAGATCCAATGGATTTCTCAATAAATAAGGCAAGAGCTTGGGGGATGAACAATGTGTTATGAATTAAACGACCAAGGGATGCAGACTCAATGTGAAGTGAATAATTCCTCCATAGTAACTTTGCTCTCAAAGTTGAATTCTTTTTCCTCTTTTCCACGGCTCAGAATTGGCCCATTTATAGCCTTCAAGTGGAACTGAAGGGCTGAGTCAGAACATTTCTAATATATGGAAGGCCAAGGATCATTGATCTCGTGACGTGACATGGAAACCCGACACTGTTTTTTAATTTTGGGCACATTTCTCGATGTATGCGTGATATAGTGGTGCAAACTGTGTATGTGCATGTTGTATAGTAGGAAAGATGTGTATATGTGGAAAATTTGTATTTTTAGCTCTGGGATTTTCAAAAAGGGATGACAAGTCTGCATAGGGAAATGGAAAAAGGCATTATGTGCAAGATTGCATGGGGTGAGGCAAATCTTTCTATAACAGATGCCCCCTAATGTGTGAGGTCAAAGGAGTATCTGCGATGGCCTAAATACATTATAAAAACCCAAAAGTGGAGTAATGGGGACTTGGCTGGAAGAACTAATTGCTCATTACAATTTGTATTGACTTTTCATACATGGCTGGCAATTTGAATTACACTGCAGATCTATGTGAAAATATACCAAACAAGTGTTTGTGACCATGAATAGGCAAATACAAATGCGGTTATATGCCAAAGGTTGCCATAGTCATGAACAAGGCCCAATAGAACTAGTCTCAAAATCAATCTGAATATATTTGTATACAATGGAGTACAATCTAATCTCCCATGATCATTGAAGTCACTCAGGTACTCGTCCAATGAAAAGGAAGCAACAACTCAGGAAATCTGCGGCTACATACTGATGTCTTCAAGTCTTCTACACAATCCTCCAAAGGTGCAAATCTACATCATGTGAATAAAGGGGTTGAGGTCAAACACAATGAGACTGTGTTTGATTACCAGTCATTGAGGTGTATCGTTAACAAACGCGAGACAACCTATCAATGATGAAAGTAGATATCAAGGCACCAAGTACATTCTTACAAGTGTGAATAAAGGAGTCAGGGTCAAACACTTGAAGAATCCATCAATCAGGAGACATTGATGTATTCCCAACTATCGATGGCAAGAGAACTTGCCACTAATGAATGCAACCCTCTAGGTACTGATAGGACTCTAGGTATCATTTCCAAAATAGATGAGTTGAAGTCAATGGAAGGAGACCCACTGAAAGGAGAGAATTAAGGCATCTCTCATAATTCAGCACGAGGTACAAAGCAAGAGCTTCATGATTTGGAGGAAATAAGACGAAGAACATGTTCACGAACCAATGACCTTGTGTGTATTTTGTGTTTTCCAATTGAAATATGTACACGAAAAAGACCCTCTGAATAGCATCTAATGAAGAAAACTACTGACAAAGGTGAGGAAACAACCAATAACGCTAATGGTATCCAACACTACATGAATTCCGATGTGTGAATAGATTTCTTATCGTCAAACAAAAGGGAAGCCACCCAGTCAACGACCAATGATTAAATGTTGACTTTTGGGTTCAAGGTTACCTACCAATGAGGAAAGTGGGACCAAGGTTGGATTAAATGTAGAACACAAGGGCATGAGATGAAATCGCAACTTAACTCCAAAATATGTCCTTTTTCATAATATTAGTCTATTTGGTGTGAAAAATGGATAAAATTGTACCAAATAGACGTCCTTTCAAATCCAATTTATGAGTGTGAAAGAGACAAATTGACTCGACAATATTTTCGCCTATTGAAAACGAGTCGGAAAAGAGATTAACTAAGAATCATGACCTTTCAAGTCCAATTTAATGACTGTGAAAGGGACAAATTCACTCGACAATATTTTCACTTTTTAGATGAGTCAGAAAAGACCTTAAATCAGACTCACTTGGGAGTTTCTAGGAGGCATGTCACGGGGGAGGCCAAGGCTCCCATGATGTATTTCTGTGAATTTTTAGTATCTTACGAATAGCCAACAGAAGCTCGAGAAAACCCAAAGCTCTCCAAGTCGAGGAGGATAAAGTGCTAGCAGAGGTTACCGTCTCCGTGATATATTGGATAATGTATGTTACTTTAAAGGACATAGGAGAGGGCATTGGATACCCCACAAGACCATCCCAATCGAAGGGAACTTCTCCAGGGCTTGGAGGGAGAGTACTCGGGGAGAGTAAAACTCTCTCTTGTTCAGAATGTGCAATATCGAAAATGATAATGACATGGTTGAAGGATGCATCACCCTCTAAAAGAAGAGTTGGATTGACCAGAGGTTCACTAGTGCGACCACTTCTTCAACTTCGGGTTTAATAAGATGCGTGATAACAGGGACAGGAGACACATCACCCTCGCCAACGAGAGTATGGTTAGGAGAGGATTGCATCAGCATGACTATCATGTCAATAAAAGGAGAAACAAGGTGTGGGGAAACCACAGATGCCTCAGAACCTGAAGGGTCCTCAAATGAGAACCATGCTTCCAGTATCCCATAAGTAGTAGGACACAAATGAGTAAGGTGATTTCCTTCGCAAGTACTGCAAAGGAATCCGGCCTTATGTCCGACATGTCTAGGCTTCTCAATCATATGAATGCCCCCAACGTCATTTACATTTGCTGGTGACATGCTCTCAACGTGACTAACAAAGACTGAAAAGTCATATCCCATGTGATGTACAGAGGATGGATATGTGACATCGATATGACTCATGAATATTGGAATTATGCCCCCAACATGACTAGCAGTGACTGGTTGCGAGTCTTCAACATGACTTGCAGAGGTCGTCAACCAATCTCCAACATGACTAGCAGTGGTTGGTGAGGGAACTCCAGTATGATTGGCAGTGACTGGACTAGTGGCAGTGGTGAGTTGTGGCATTTGAGACCAAGGTTCCATGAAAGATTGGTTTTGAAACATTGCAGGCTAGGAAGGGTCCTCATTCACACCCTTTCCCTATCCGGAAAGGTAGTATCCTCCGCCTAATTGATATATAAAGGTTTGTACAGACATCATCATTGAGGTAGACATCTGCGGCGAGACATAAGTATGATAAGGATTCTTCAATTGAGGATATATGTTTCCCCCATGTGAAGGGGTTCCGTGAAGAGGGTATCCTGAACCATAAAATTGATTTCCTTCATATGAAAGACTCATGGATATATGTGGACCCGCCATAGGAAAAGTGTTTGTAGGAACCGGCATGGCAGACGAAGGATACACAGATGGGGTGTAATAGGTAGAAAAACCACCCATTTGAGTACTAGCTCCTGTAAAAACATAGCTAGGACTGGATCCATAAGAGGGGAGGTTCCAACCTCCCATAGTGAGATTTGGTTGAGGGGCATGACTCCTATCAAATGAAGATGTAGACGGAGGGGCCGTGGTGCCCCCGGATCCAATGTTAGGATTCATATAAGTGGGCCAAGGAGAGGATGGGATGGGTGAAGGTATGTTTGGCATATCAATAGGAAAATGATTAGAGGCCCAAGGCATGGAATGAGTGTTATAATTCTGCATACCATTATGAAAAGAAGACGGATTCATCCCCATGAAATAAGTGAACATAATGGAGGGGTAGTGGTAAATGAGGGAGTCAAAGGGACTCCACTATCTATGATAATGAGAATTTAGTATAAAATCCTAAGGCCAACTAGTAATCAAAGAGAAAACCAAAATAATCAAACGACCAATATGCACACAAATAGGATAAAGTGGTTGAAAGGGGCCTCCCTCCATAAAGTAAGTATGCCTCACCCAAGAGGGGTCTGAGACTCCCTGCTAAAGATCAAAGGTATCATAATTAGTTATAAGGGCCCTCATGGGCTTAACAACCAGTCAGTTAGATCCCCCCGGAGAGGTAATCCTCCATAAAGCATGTGTGTTGTTCGACCCTTATCTGACCCAGGGTACCTGCAGAATAACCCCTGCAAGTAACCTATGTTGCACCTAAGTCAAGAAACTAAGCAACCACTGTATAAATGATGCACAGGCGAACATTCGTAAGTCAAGTCCATCGTATGGGCAAGGTAGAAAATCCTG
>JASDQU010372122.1:9566-21122 GCA_032191745.1 Picea mariana | reverse complement strand
ATAGCACATTTACATTAAGTATAGAAAGAGGAATTAAAATGTCTTCCATCTCATTGGTATAACAAATTTTATGCACCTCTCCTTTAGGATAGATAAGGTGTGTATTTTTCCCATCAAAATTTCATTTCATGTACTTAATCTTGCGGTAAATGGATATTATTCCTAGTTAAAATGAAAATTGATTCATAGAAGTATAAATTTTTCGTTCCAAATAAATATGCAAAGTAACTCTCTTTCCTAAAAACAATGATATGATTGGTACAATACCATGTTTTCTCCTCTCCTCCGCATGTTCTAAAAAAGGTTTCCAAGTTTATATTTTTAGGAGAAACCTTATCGAGGGTCCAAGGTTTCAAATCTCTCCACCTTAATCAAATGAAATTGTGTTGAAAAGGAATCATTACAAATAATAGGAATACTTGTATATTTGATCTACAACAACAAAAAAATTTTAGGATACATCAAGGGATCTTTTCTAGCATTTTCCATCTCATGGATCATGACTTACCTCATGATGCATAGCTCTCTAAGATGGTGATCTATAGTGGTAAATAGTAATAAAAAATTCACAATATAACAAATACACAAGATGATATGATATATAAAACCAAGTGTTATGAGGAGAATCTCTCTATGTCTAGGGGAAAACCACAACAGACGGAAACAATTGTAGAAATCAACTCTATTCTCAAGTATTCCATATAAAAAAATGTGCTAGCAAGACAAGATAAAAGGCCTACCTCGTCCAGGCGTTCGATGAATTCCATTGTTGAGCACTTGACCCAAAGAAATACACCTTCAACTAGTCCTCAACAACCAAGCAACACAAGCATATGGTGATAATATATGATGTTAGCACACTCAATAGAATAATCCATCAACATTCATAACAAATACGCCCATGGAATAATAATTCAAATATTTGCAAGATATCAATTTGACGAGAACATAGTATTTCTATTAAGATATAATCAACAGAAGTGAACAAGTTACAGAATTTTGTGTCGGTACGGTTCGGAACCGAGAAACTAAGTTCCTTCTAGTTGGGCCTCCACCACTTCAATCCTCGACCAAAGGCAAGCTCATAATAAGAGAGACAATGGATTTTTCAATAAATAAGGGAAGAGCTTGGGGGATGAACAATGTGTTATGAATTAAACGACCAAGGGATGCAGACTCAATGTGAAGTGAATAATTACTCAATAGTAACTTTTCTCTCAAAGTTGAATTCTTTCTCCTCTTTTCCATGGCTCGGAATTGGCCCATTTATAGCCTTCAAGTGGAACTGAAGGGATAAATCAGAACGTTTCCAGTATATGGAAGGCCAAGGATCATTGATCTCATAACGTGACATGGAAACCTGGCACTATTTTTCAATTTTGGGCACATTTCCTGATGTATACAGGCTATAGTGGTGCAACCTGTTTATATGCATGTTGTATAGTAGGAAAGATGCGTATATGTGGAAAATTTGTATTTTTAGCTCTGGGATTTGCAAAAAGGGATGACAAGTCTGTATAGGGAAATGGAAAAAGGCGTTATGTGCAAGATTGCATGGGGTGAGGGAAATCTTTCTATAACAAATGCCCCCTAATGTGTGAGGTCAGAGGAGTATCTGCGATGGCCTAAATACATTACAAAAACCCAGAAGTGGAGTAATGGGGACCCGGATGGAAGAACTAATTGTTGATTACAATATGTACTGACTTTGCATACATGGTTGGCAATTTGAATTACACTACAGATCTATGTGAAAATATACCAAACAATTGTTTGTGGCCATGAATGGGCAAACACAAATGTGGTTATATGCCAAAGGTTGTCATATTCATGAACAAGGCCCAATAGAACCAGTCTCAAAATCAATCTAAAGATATTTGTATACAATGGAGTACAATCTAATCTCCCATGATCACTGAAGTCACCCAGGTACTCGTCCAACGAAAAGGAAGCAACAATTCAGGAAATCTGCGGCTACATACTGATGTCTTCAAGTCTTCTACATAATCCTCCAAAGGTGCAAGTCTACATCGTGTGAATAAAGGGGTTGAGGTCAAACACAATGAGACTTTGTTTGATTAGCGGTCATTGAGGTGTATCGTTAACAAACGTGAGACAACCTATCGATGATGAAAGTAGATATCAAGGCACCAAGTACATTCTTACAAGTGTGAATAAAGGATTCAGGGTCGAACACTTGAAGAATCCATCAATCAGGAGACATTGATGTATTCCCAACTATCGATGGAAAAAGAACTTGCCACTAATGAATGCAAGCCTCTAGGTACTGATAAGACTCTAGGTATCATTTCCAGAATAGATGAGTTGAAGTCGATGGAAGGGAACCCACTAAAAGGAGAGAATTAAGGCATCTCTTATAATTCAACACGAGGTACAAAGCAGGAGCTTGATGATTTGGAGGAAATCAGACGAAGAACATGTTCATGAACCAATGAATTTGTGTGTATTTATTGTTTTCCAATTGAAATATGTACATGAAAAAGACCCTCTGAATAGCAGCCAACGAGGAAAACTACTGACAAAGGTGAGGAAACAGCCAATAAGGCTAATGGTATCCAACACTACATGAATCCCGATGTGTGAATAGATTTCTTACCGTCAAACACAAGGGAAACCACCCAGTCAACGACCAATGAATAAATGTCGACTGTTGGGTTCAAGGTTACCTACCAATGAGGAAAGTGGGACCAAGGTTGGATTAAATGTCAAACACAAGGGCATGATATGAAATCACAACTTAACTCCAAAATATGTCCTTTTTCATAATATTAGTCTATTTGGTGTGAAAAATGGATAAACTTGTACCAAATAGACGTCCTTTCAAATCCAATTTACGAGTGTGAAAGAGACAAGTTCGCTCAACAATATTTTCGCCTTTTGAAAATGAGTCAGAAAAGAGATTAACTAAGAATCACAACCTTTCAAGTCCAATTTAATGACTGTGAAAGGGACAAATTCACTCGACAATATTTTCACTTTTTAGACGAGTCAGAAAATACCTTAAATTAGACTCTCTTGGGATTTTCTAGGCGTCATGTCACAGGGGAGGCCAAAGCTCCCGTGCTGGATTTTTGTGAAATTTTAGTATCTTACGAATAGCCAACACAAGCTCGGGAAAAACCAAAGCTCTCCAATCGAGGAGGATAAAGTGCTAGCGGAGGTTACCATCTCCGTGATATATTGGATAATGTATGTTACTTTAAAGGACATAGGCGAGGGCATTGGATACCCCAGAAGACCATCCCAATCGAAGGGAACTTCTCCAGGACTTGGAGGGAGAGTACTTGGGGAGAGTAAAACTCTCTCTTGTTCAGAATGTGCAATATCGAAAATGATAATGACATGGTTGAAGGATGCATCACCCTCTAAAAGGAGAGTTGGATGACCAAAGGTTCACTGGTGCGACCACTTCTTCAACTTCGGGTTGAATAAGATGCATGATAACAGGGACAGGAGACACATCAGCCTCACCAACGGGGGTATGGTTAGGAGAGGATTGCATCGGCATGAATGTCATGTCAATAAAAGGAGAAACAAGGTGTGGGGAAACCACAGACGCCTCAAAACATGAAGGGCCCTCAAATGAGAACCATGCTTCCGGTATCCCATAAGCAGTAGGACACAAACAAGTAAGGTGATTTCCTTTGCAAGTACTGTAAAGGAGTCCGGCCTTATGTCTGACACATCTAAGCTTCTCAATCATATGAATGCCCCTAGCATCATTTACATTGGTTGGTGACATGCTCTCATCATGACTAGCAGAGACTGAAGATTCATATCCCATGTGATGTACAGAGGATGGATATGTGACATCGATATGACTTGTGAATATTGAAATGATGCCCCCAACATAACTAGCAGTGACTGGTTGCGGATCTTCAACATGACTTGTAGAGGTCGTCAACCAATCTCCAACATGACTAGCAGTGGTTGGTGAGGAAAATCCAGTATGAATGACAATGACTGGACTAGCGATGGTGGTGAGTTGTGGCATTTGAGACCAAGGTTCCATGAAATATTGGTTTTGAAACATTGCAGGCTAGGCAGGGTCCTCATTCACACCCTTTCCCTGTCCGGAAAGGTAGTATCCTCTGCCTAATTGATCTATAAAGGTTTGTACAGACATCATCATTGAGGTAGACATCTGCGGCGAGACATAAGTATGATAAGGATTCTTCAAGTGAGGATATATTTTTCCCCCATGTGAAGGGGTTCCGTGAAGAGGGTATCCTGAACCATAAAATTGATTTCCTCCATATGAAAGACTCATGGATATATGTGGACCCGCCATAGGAAAAGTGTTTGTAGGAACCGGCATGGCAGACGAAGGATACACAAATGGGGTGTAATAGGTAAAAAAACCACCCATTTGAGTACTAGCTCCTGTAAAAAGATAGCTAGGAATGGATCCATAAGAGGGGAGGTTCCAACCTCCCACAGTGAGATTTGATTCAGGGGCATGACTCCTATCAAATGAAGATGTAGACGGAGGGGCCATGGTGCCCCCGGATCCAATGTTAGGATTCATATAAGTGGGCCATGGAGAGGATGGGATGGGTGAAGGTATGTTTGGAATATCAATAGGAAAATGATTAGAGGCCCAAGTCATGGAATGAGTGTTATAATTCTACATACCATTATGAAAAGCAGACGGATTGATCCCCATGAAATAAGTGAACATCATGGGGGGGTAGTGGTAAATGAGGGAGTCAAAGGGACTCCACTATCTATGATAATGAGAATTTAGTATAAAATCCTAAGGCCAACTAGTAATCAAAGAGAAAACCAAAATAATCAAATGACCAATATGCACACAAACAAGATAAAGTGGTTGAAAGGGGCCTCCCTCCATAAAGTAAGTATGCCCCACCCAAGAGGGGCCCGAGACTCCCTGCTAAAGATCGAAGGTATCATAATCAGTTATAAGGGCCCTCGTGAGCTTAACAACCAGTCAGTCAGATCCCCCCGGAGAGGTAATCCTCCATAAAGCCTGTGTGTTGTCCGACTCTTATCTAACCCAGGGTACCTGCAGAATAACCCTTGCAAGTAACCTATGTTGCACCTAAGTTAAGAAACTAAGAAACCACGGTATAACCGATGCACAGGCGAACATTCGTAAGTCAAGTCCATCGTATGGGCAGGGTAGAAAATCCTAAAACCTTGAAAGCATCGCCTCTCACGGAGGTAAGAGCACTAGCAAGATCCCCATATATGAATGGATCCCTAGAAATATCTTTGATGCTAAGAAGGTATCGGGGGGATATCCCTTCAACTGACCTCATGCGACTTCGTGATTAACTCTAGTGTAAGTGGAGCCTCCTGATCTTACCGATTACACAATGTATTTCTCCACTCCCTTAGTCAGACACATATGTTGATTTAACAGCCTTGGAGAAGTTTACTCACAAAATCCTATTCCAAGGTACTAAATCCTAAGCTAGTTTGTGCACCCTAGAAAATAAAATCGTTACTAATCAATTTTAAATTATAGTGTTAATTTTAATGGCCTTGCTTACTCAAAAGGTGCGGTTGTGAAACTAGTGATGTTATGACTCAACAAGTAAAATAAATGAATATGAACACAATGCAAAGTCCTAACTTCAATTTTCAATAAATGATATGCTTCCTAAAAATGCATTTTTCAATTCAATTCTGCAATTCTAAATAAAAATGCAATCTTTCTTTACATGCACTAAGATAAATGACAAAGACTCAAAAGATCAAAATGTGAGTCAATGTAAAATGCCTAATATTTTTATATTTTCAATATAAGAAAAAATGAAAATGCATCGACTGAACAACAATTTGATATATAGACTCTATTGTGTATAGAAAGAGACAACCCAAGTAGGATATTATGGAGCAAAACACCCAACCCAATGTACAAGGACAATCAAAATGAAAAGATGATGAGAAAGGCACCGCCCAAAAATTCAACCAAAGATAGGTTTCCTGTCATTCCAGAGACACTTAACAATCACTACAAAGACCCAAGAAGACTAAGAAATAAACAAAACCTACCCAACAACCACCAAACCCAAAAAACAAGCAACAAAGGTTTATGTACGTGACTGTTCAAGGGAAAAACACGTATGTACGCAGCTTGCATAAGGACAACACGTGTATATACGCGACTGTCAAGCAAACCCCCGCGTATGTGTGTCAAAACACCACTAGGCTAAGGAGAAGGTTGAAAGACTCAGAATCAAAGTGAATAGAGGTTGTCAAGCAATCATAAGACAAGAAACTCAATATGAACAAGAACAATATAAGGAGAAAAATACTCCAAACCCCAGAAAAGAAGATTCAATCCCTAGTATGGTCGCCAATTAGGAAAATCTCTCTATGGCTAGAAGGAAAACCACAACAGACAAAAATGACTACAGAAATCAACTTTATTCTCAAGTATGTTATATAAACAAATGTGCTATCAAGACAAGATAAAAGGCCTACCTCGTCCAGACGTTCGATGAAGTCCACCGTTAAGCACTTGACCCAAAGCAATACACCTGCAACTAGTCCTCAACAACCAAGAAACGCAAGCATATGGTGATAATATATGATGTTAGAAAATTCAATAGCATAATCCATCATCATTCATAACAAATACACCCATGGAATAATAATTCAAATATTTTCAAGATATCAATTGTACGAGAAAAGAGTATTTCTATTAAGATATAATCAACATAAGTGAATAAGATATAGAATTTCGTGTTGGCATGGTTCAGAACCAAGAAACTAAGTTCCTTCTAGCTGAGCCTCCACCACTTCAATCCTCCACCAAAGGAAAGCTCATATAAGAGAGACAATGGAGTTCTCAATTAATAAGGGAAGAGCTTGGGGGCTGAACAATGTGTTCAGACTTAAAGGACAAAGGGATGCAGATTCAATGTGAACTGAATAATTCCTCGAGAGTAACTTTTCTCTCAAAGTTGAATTCTTTCTCCTCTTTTCCATGGCTCAAAATTGGCCCATTTATAGCCTTTAGTGGAACTGAAGGGCGGATTCAGAACGTTTCCAGTATATGGAATGCCAAGGATCATTGATCTCGTGACGTGACATGGAAACCCGACACTATTTTTCAATTTTAGGCACATTTCCTGATGTATGCGGGTTGTAGTGGTGCAACCTATGTATACGCATGTTGTGTAGTAGCCAAGGTGCATATATGTGGAAAAATTATATTTTTAGCTCTGGGATTTGCAAAAAGGGATGACAAGTCTGCATAGGGAAATGGAAAAAGGCCTTATATGGAAGATTGCATGGGGTGAGGAAAATATTGCTATAACTCCAAGTCTCCTTGGTATATATAGGAGATAGAGGGTAAAATTACAAGGAAAAGGACAAACCAACCATTAAAGGGCCTTGTCGTCAAATAAATCCATGACTAATATAAAAATATAAATGTAATAAAGTAATATCTAGGTCTTAACATGCCCATCCCCTTCAAACATGAATTTCACTCAAAACTTATTAGTTGTCTATGTTTCTACATGAAGAAGTCATCTTCCCATATCACCTCTTCTATGGGTAGGTTCTTCCGCTAGATAATTTACTCATTAATTCTTCTATTTCATAGCAATTGGATCCACATTTCAAGGATCGTTTTTGTTTCTGGTATGATTTTCCCTTTTTCATTGATCTCTGGTAAAATGTTTTGAACTAGTATCTTGTTGTTGATTACGTTCTTTAAGAAAGAAACATGGATCATTGGAATAGTGAAAAGCAAATAAACGAAGACTAAGGACAAAGAGTAGTGTGTGAGCTTGTACATGGGAAATGAAGATGACATCAAATATAAAACATCATTTGTAAAACATAGTAAAGGAGTAAGAATACAAAAAGATATCTCCGAGAGTGTCATAAATTCTTATTATATTCATTGTGAGCATAAATAAGAGACAAACAAAGGCCATTTCTAGTTGGTTTTCCCAAATGAGTTTCTAGGGTAAAATATTTGTGTTATTACAATGCTTATGTTTGATTTTATTTAGCATTGTTTTGTGCATTTAATTAGAATATCCAAGTGATATTGAGTCAAAATTAATGCATAATGAAATAGTAAGTAGAGATTTTAAAAACAATTTAATTTGACAAATTAATTAAGGTGTAGGTACTGTTTTGACTTAGTGACTAAGTTATTACTAGTCATATTGTATCAAAACCAAGTTTGAAACCAACTTGTGAAGAAAACGCCCACTATGAATACCAAAAGAGAAGAGATCCATTGCTGCAAGGTTTTGGAAGAAATACAAACAAAAATTATGAGAACATCTAATGAGGCACAACCCAAGGAAGCCCTTGAAGTCAATTTTACTTCGCTGTAGTATACAATTGATGTATTAACTAAGATGGTAACATATCTATTCATAGTTAGTGATGAAGATAACTATGAATATAGAAATACAAAACATCAAAAGGGTGAAGAACCTAATGATTAATGTAATGCTAACTAACTTCATTGATCTTCAAATTCTACATTCAATGTTGAAGAAAAACTTGAGATACCAACATATGATAGTCAATTTAATGTTGAAGAAAAACTTGAGATACCAACATATGATAGTCAATTTAATTACAAGAAACTCAATAGTCAATTGAATCAGCTAGAGTTCTATTTCAACCATCATTAAGTAAAAGAAACACAAAGAATTTTATTTTCCCAAAAGAAAGTGTCTAGACATAGTTTGTTATGGTGTAAGAGCTATGCAATGACTTGGAGAGAGAAAAGAAGCCCTTGGTTATAAAATGGGAGAATTTCAAGGAATTGTCAAAATCATAGTTCTATCCCATAAGATATGAAGAGGACCAACTAATGAAAAGGTAATATCTCTAACCAGAACAAGCAGAAATTGTTAAAAAATTCACATCCAAATTTTGAAACAAAAACATTATGTTGAATATATTTTTGAAATAAATTAGAGTACTAGTGAACTATATTGGAGTTCTATTATGTGATACTCAAAAACAATTACAACTTTAAGGGAGTAGTTGAACAACTTAGAGGGACTCTTATCCTTCCATGAGGAAGATGAGTTGTGGGAGAAAGGGTAATAAAGAGATAGCACATATGAGAGAAGAAATGGATAAGAAAAGAAATCAAATTTATGAAGAGTTAGAAATTGAAATCTTCATACATTAATGACAGCTAAGAAGATAAACCAAGAGTGAAAACATGAAGCCGCCTAAGGAAAAATAGGATTTCATGAGCGTATCCGCATGGAACAATGATGATCTGAAAATCAAACTATGATTTGCAGAACATATCCAAAGATTAAGAATACGCCAAATCTTTCTTTGAGTGTGTATAATAGCTCATTATTTTAATCATCCGAGAGCGCCTTAAAAAAAAGACCATTTCTCGTTGGTTATGGAAAATGAGTTTCCTTGTATTGTGTTATTACTATGTTTATGATTGATTGTGTTTAACAATGTTATTTGTATTTAATTACATTATGTCAATATTAATGGATAATGACTTATCAAGTAGAGTTAAAAAATTATTTAATTTCAGAAATTAATTAAGGTCTATGTTTGTTATTGGACTTTTTTATAATTTATGTAATTATTTTTTTTTTCATAAGAAATATATTAAACTAGTGCATATGGTCTTATGTATGGGATTAAGGTTAGATGTTATTAGAGAAGATATTGGTCTTAGATTTCTTGAGACCAAAAATAACTATCCTTACTACAAATTGACAACTAAATTATATGATAGATTTTACCACTTTCAAAAAAAATTATACATTAACTATCCTTACTACAAATTGACAACTAAATTATATGATAGATTTTACCACTTTCAAAAAAAAATTATGCATTAACTATCCTTACTACAAATTGACAACTAAATTATATGATAGATTTTACCACTTTCAAAAAAAATTATGCATTAACTATATTAGAAAATTGTGAATTTACCAGTGATGCTTTGAATGCTTTGAATTTTTTCTATGTTATCATTGTATTGCACATTGCCACACTGCATCGTCGGAAAAAGCACATTTGAATTACGTTTTGAACAAGTTTTACTTCAGAGCATGCACATTTCTGTGTCCACTTTTGTTTTGAGCAAACTTCTCTTTTTCGCTCCAGGTTGAGAGGGATTTGATGGCATTCAAAAAAACCGATTGTGCTAGTCACATTAATAGTTGTTCGAGTTTAACAAAACGATGAGAGAAGAAGTCAAAAGATTTGGGATTCCATTAGCGTGCACTACACTTTTATCGTTTTTCTGATTCGCAATCTCCCAATGAAACGAGAACTTACATCATTGAAGAGGTGTTATAAATACGTTTATTCGCAATCCCACAATGAAACAAAAACTTATATTATTCAAGGTGTGTTATGAAATACGCGTATTTCACTGCAGGCGCGCTCTCTTATTATTGAAGTGTGAAGTGTGATATACTTTGTCGGGTATCAACTGAGCCATATCCGAGACAACGTTCCTCGGGGACTAAACTCTATTTTTCAAATCTGCACACAACAAACTCCAATTTATAAAAACCAGAGCCAGAATTCCACGCGGCAGGTTCCTGACATAGTCTCCGCTGTGCACCAAACAAAAGTTCAACGGGACTAATGGCCCTTTGACTCTATCATATGCAACCAACCACATTATGGCGTGGTTTGCGAGTTCAAAGTAATATATTTCCATGATTACGACGGATCCATTGAAGGTATTCGCTCGCAATTTCTAAACAACATTTTCCATCGGTAGTCGGTTGGTTCTGGTCTATTGTTTTGTATTTTGAGTTTGAAAGCGCTTCATGCCCAATGCCGTTTCTTGAAAGCGCTTCATGCCCAATGCCGTTTCAATAGAGCTAAAAATGGTAGTTCAACGTGCCTTAAAGCTTCTTGAAGCAGCTATTTTTAGCTTTGGTCCAAAGCAGATATTTCCATGTCCTTTTACAGAATGTGCCCGATTTAGGTCTTCCAAATCATGAAGCTGTAAAATTACTTTGATGAGTATTCTATATAAATGAGGAACGAGAAGACGCTCACCTCAACATTCTAAGGTCCGGCATACTATAATGGGACATTCATCAATAGACAGATATAAAGTCTCCAGACTTCATGTTTGCAGTAGGAGGATGATAGCTTATGGGAAGCATTGATAATAGAATTGTAGACACTGTAGACCTGTGTGCTAATTTAATGGACGACAGAAGTTGCTGTGTAGCTTCTGTTGATGTAGATGAGGAGGAAAGCCAGACGAGGAAAGGTCCCTGGACTGTAGAAGAGGACATGGAGCTGATTAAGTATATAAGTGTACATGGGGAAGGGCGCTGGAGTTTTCTTGCTAGAGCAGCGGGTATGTATGAATAAAGTTTTGTAAATACGTACATCTATGATTGTTTAACGTCTATAACCATATAGCCTTATGCAGGGGTAATTTTGAGATTTTCTGCATCGTGGGTGCTTATTATTGCAAGGGATACCAATTTGTTGGTGAATTTTTTGAGAAATGTTTTCATGTAATGTAATGCAATGACCGCTTAGAGGAAGCACATTTGGTGTGCAAAT
>JASDQU010372121.1:5688-22334 GCA_032191745.1 Picea mariana | reverse complement strand
TGACACGATGACAAAGAGAATAGTTCAGCATAAGAGTTTATACTTGAGTGAAGGGTACAGTTTTACTGGGGTCGTGACAGAAGAGTTCAACAATCAATGCCACCAACATCGAGGTACATAAAGGGTATGGTGCCCTTGATTAAATGCCAGTTTCATACCCCCTTACATGATAGAATCCAGTGGAAACATTGCAATCTTGCCAATCTTGAAATCCTGAAAACCGTTATTCTGTTGAATTTTGAATGGGACCTAAAATTCTACTTTCTCCATATGAAGTCCAATGAGGTTGGAACCACTCTCAAACATCCTGAAACAATTAATGGTAATGTTAAAAATTTAAGTAAAAGGATGAAAAGTGACATTCATTTTCATCCTTTTACTTTAAGAATTTAATATTACCATTAATTACTAAGGCAGGTAAAATGGAGGCAGTGGGGACCTCTTTAAATAGAATTAGTAAGGCAAAAAACGCTTAGTTGCACACTGAAACACCTCACAGTTGCAACTTGCATGAGAAAACATGAGCTAGGGTCCTTTATTGAGCAGGACACGTGTCCTATTTTCAAGACACCCAGTGTCCCGTGAACATGACACGTTCTAAACGAGTATCTGACACGTGTCCTACCGTTTGGTGTCCGACACGTAGGATTTGCGACACGAGGGGGGGTTTGGACGTGTCAGGTGACTTAGGTGGAGTCTGATATTTAGTGCCAAACCATCTCTAGGAGCAGTGGAGTATAAGTAACGAGTTAATATTGATTTCTTTAAGATACAGTACTGTTTCTTTTTCTCTGATTTTTGTAAAGTTCACAACAGGATAATTGGTGGAAATTGGGGATAATTATCCAATTTTGTTATTGGGCTAGCTAACTGTGGTTTTAAATTATCCAAGATTACAGCTTTGGTGACATTGATAGTGTGGAATTAGGGTCAAAGTTTGATAAGTCTACTGTAATTCCAGAACTATCTACGCTTCCAGATAAATCTAGTGAATATTATACCAAGATTTAATTCATTATACAAGTGAAGTATTAGTATGAGATTCAGTTTATTATTCTAAGCAGGGCTTATGGAATTTACTATCCAACATGATTGTGAAGATAATTGTCATCTGGTTGCCTGCATCCATTGCCTTGTCAGGAAAGTTCTGGTTGCCTCCATCCGTTGGCTGGTTTGTGAAAGTTCTGGTTGCCCGCATCTGTTGCTTGGTTGTGAAAATTTTGGTTGCATGGATCCGTCACTTGGTTGTGTAAATTCTGCACATCTGTCCAGTGTCATCTGGTTGTGAAAATTCTGGTTGTCTGTGTCTGTCATCTGGTTGTGAAAATTCTGGTTGCCCACATCCATCGTTTGGTTGTGAAAAATCGTCTGGTTGTGCTATTCCTCTTTCTTTTTGCAGATATGGGCTGAGATATTGGCTCTCAGGCCTGCAGACTCAGGGACTGCCGTGGTGAGGATTGAGTGCATGTTGCGTTCCTGCATCTCTACTTGTGGTCTGGATATGTTGCTTTTGAATATTTAGCAATTCTATTGCTTGTGAATTCAGTTCAAATTCAAACCTGGTTACTGAGCATTTAATTTATTCATTTGTAAAAAACCATGAGGTAGTCCTTCTAGGTATTCAAAGAAGATGAGCATCATGCATGATGTTTTGTTAATTTGATTCTAACCACTGCAGACCAGTCTAACTGTTAACAGCAATAACATTACTACAATGATTTACATCAATAATCTGCTACCCAATTTATAATTTTATTTTAAACCATGGGTTCATGGTCAATTTTATCATGATCATGATTTTTTAGGGAAGCAACATAAATATTCTCAGGTTTCCTATTGCCTAAACCTTGTCTTCTTGGTATAATAAGCTGACTGTTTACCTTGATCTAAGAATATGAAGCTAAATTTACGACTACTTACCAATGCCTTGTGTTGTCTTCATATGTGTGGTTCATGCCACATGGTCCTTAATGTTTGTTTTTTCTTTAACTTTAATTTATTCTTTGTTTTGCACAGGTTCGAGAAGGAGGATATGATCAAAAGGTAAATGAAACAGTCTCTGTTGTTGCTGCAAAGACTACAGAGATTGGTTCCAAGACATGGGGAATCATGAAGGGAGTTGTTGCCATGGCCTCCCAAAAAGTTGAAGCTTATGCAAAAGAGGGAGGATTGCCTTGGAATGCAGGAGAGTACCAACGTCAAAGTCCCAATGTTGTCATGAATGATGCAAATGGAGGAGACTATCATGAAATGAGACATGGGAGTTCCTCTGATCCTTGGGCCACCAGTAATAATACATCTAAGCAGTATTCTGATAACTTGGGCAGTGGCAACAACAGTTTTAAAGGTTGGGATGATTGGGGTGACAGTCCTAAATCAGGGATTCGGAATGATTCATATACAGATAAGACTGTTAGCAAGAAGCCAGAAACTGGCTTTGTAAAAGGAGCTAAAGGTGAGACAACCGGGGCAGGAAGTGATAATTGGGCTGGATGGGATGATATTAAGGATGATGATTACAAAGATGACTTTTTTGGTGGTTCAGGAGGCAGAAATGCTGATCATACCCATGGCAACAATGGGAATGCAGGTTCCTTTTGGACAGAGGCTGGTTTTAAATAAGGCAGCTTAGTTGCGTCTACAATATGCTTGCATTATCAATTCTTAGGTACTCTAGTGTAAAGGTTGGAGTAAATCTATTCATGGCTTTGCCCTTGTTAGTGCCCGATTATGCCTTCTACCTCTCCCTGCTTCTGTTTCTGAGTCACCAACAACAATGGGTTGGAGGGGAGGTCAGAAAAAGAATCTAAAGACATGCATTCTTCTTTTATTTTTGGAAGCATAGATTATTTGCTTTATAATGACATGGTAGATATTGTAATATTGCGAATAAAAATATTCGATATTCATTTGATGTCATCTTTCAGCATCGTAAGAAGTCTGATATCTTATCATTGTTTTAAGTCCAATTTTTTGTATTTGTTTAATATACAAGGTTTTTGATATTTGGTGTCGCCGTGTTTCCGAATTTACATAATCTCTCAGATGGATGGTTATTAATAAGTTTCTGCTAAGCATGTTGGATAAGTTCCATTGAAATTCATAATCTTACCTTAAGCCTCCTATTTTTATAATCTTCAGTAAAACACCATTTACCTATGAAGCCTTCTTTGGACAACTATCATAACATCATACATTTCTGAATGCTCATTAGATCCGGCATGCACGAAGTCTTATTGTTTTCCATTTGAATGTTTTCACAAATGATCTTTTCAAGAGATTCAGATAAGTATAATGTAGTAAGCTTTATTTTCCTTGAGTGATTAAATGCATGCATATATTACACTTGGCCATGTGTATATGCTTATTTTTTGATTGGGACAGTAAACATATCAAGGAAGAGTTAGAGTTCCTAATATAGTTCTGCGTAAATCAGAACTAGAGCTAGAGTCCGAAGAGGAGTATAATGTAGTAAGCTTTATTTTCCTTGAGGGATCAAGTGCATGCATATATTGGAAATACACTTGGCCATGTGTATATTCTTATTATTTGATTGGGACAGTAAATATATCAAGGAAGAAATAGACTTCCTAATATAGTTCTGGGTATATCAGAACGAAAACTAGAGTTTGAAGAGATTGAGATGAATATAATGTAGTGATCTTTAGTTTCCTTGATTGATTATATAAATTGTATTTTGGAAATACAATTGCCATGTGTAGTGATCTTTAGTTTCCCTGGTTTCTTTGACAATTGAGAAACTCTGGGATTTATCGATAGGATTTCCCTGATCTAGTTTTGCTTGTTTTTCTTTTTTCTCTTGTGTACCATACCCTTCCTCGATTTCCAATTTCCAGAATTTTCAGCTGATCCTGGAATACGTGACATATAATTCCATTCTACTGCTGATCCCTCTGGGAATTTGCAGTTCTTTAGTCTCTTAGGACGATTCTTCTTGTAGATCATTTGTTTTTTGTGATCTTGACCTCAAGATCTCTTCTGCTTCATCTCGTGTCTTTTTATTCTGGGGAAAGCAGGGCTCCCCAATTGTCTTCCAACATCTTTGTGTCTTTTGTGAAATATGATCTGAAGCTATGCCTTTGCTCTGTTCTCAGAGGCTTCAGTTGTAATTCCCATCCTCCCTAGCACTATGCGCATGTTATGCACATAAGAAAATGATTTAGTCAGTCTAAATCCATAAAAGACTCAAAAGTAAATTCACAACATGCAATGTATCAATGTTATGAATCTAATTACTTTCATACTGTTGTTTGTGTGTATTTTTATTATTATAAATTTATAGCTTCTTTTTTATTGTAGAGAGATGCCTGCGATTCTGTTTCTTGACCGTTTCTTGGAGAAATGCTACCTGCTGCACTGATTTTGGTAAGTGCCATGGCTTCATAACCTAGTTTCTGGTCTCAAGAAAAATCATTAAAACTAGCTCAGTGCTCTCCAGAATACTACTTTGAGATTGACCTCAACACATCCTAGCAATGGTTACAGCATCCCTTTTGCAATAGGTTCCCACTGACATGAACTGACCAATTGTATTACCAAATTGTTCAGGAAAGGTGAAGGGATTTGTAAGTCTTGCCTCAACTTGGATAGGGAGAACACCAAAGTTTTTTGTTAAAATCTGGATGCTGGGCCTTTAAACTGTGCCCCCAAACCTCGGTCCTCTTCCCATAACTTACTTTTTGTTTTGACTTGCGATGCCGAGACAGAGACCTTTAGCACAGTGACCAGATTGAGAAAGGTTTCAGAGTAAACCTACTCCATTCTTTTTACATCCGACACATGAAGTGCTGCTTTAGAAGTCCCAAAAAGTTTTTTAGACTTACAGACTGGAGCTCTTTATAGTACTGCTTCAAGATCTTTTCTGCCAGAGAGGAAACCAGATGAACTGGGATGGCCTCTTCTTCTCGCAACTGATAAAGGTATTGGAACTTCGAGGATCAGGAGAATCCAAACACCAGCAAAGAAAACTGGCTGAAGTCCATTTTCTTCTAGGAAATTGAGGGAAGACTCACCCTGTTGCGAGGCAGGAAGGGTTTCTACTCTTTACCCATTCGAAGAATTGCTACATATATCTCCAGGATGGTTGGAATACCAGAGTATTCCTCATGCCTGTAATTATGGCCCCTGCCTGATTCAGTGTTTGAAAATTCAAAACCAGTGTTCCCAGAATCCCCTATCTTGTCTGTTTACCCCTGACTATATGCATATGTTTCCATCTCTAAAGTAACCATGAAGTAGGTGAGTCTCAAAGCTGTTTCCATTTTCTGAATGTTTGCTTCCATCTCTTCAATCAATGGCCTGATTTTTTGGGAAGAAATGACATTTACTCCACTTGAGATGACGTTTCCCATTTGACTATTTGTCTACGTATAGATGTTCTTTCCAAGTACGTTATTTTCAAAGCAATTTGGCAGGGTTTGTTTTTTATTTATTTATCAAATATGGGTTATATTGAAAATCTACATTTATGTGGGAGGGTATGTTTTTTCTTTATCTAAGAAACGTGTATATGTTGATAATCTCCAGTGGTCGATCATATAGAACATGCAACATTATACTATTTCACAGTTTCTTATTTTAACTTTTCAACATTATGCTTATTTTAATTTTTGAACTGCATCAGATCGCCCCCATAAACCTTCAAACGTACCTTTTTCTTGCAAAATTATACGATTTCAGAGTTGCTTTTCAGTTTCGGAATGCATGTTTTGACTTTTCAGCTGCATCAGTTCGCCCCCATAAACCTTCAGACATACCTTTTTCTCTTATAGGCCATGTGCTTTTACAATGTACATATTTGAACCTTTATATAGAAGTGATTAGCATCCCTTGAACAAATAGATTTTTGTAAGGACTTCAATCTTGTAGTAACTTCAATCTTTACTATGATTCTTAGATCTAATTTTAGTCTGTTACATGTTTGTATTTTTCCATGAATTTTCTTCTTTAAGCAAGATGTAATGTTTCTGTTATTTTGTCACATTGCCTCTGATTTTCACTATATGACATATATTGATATTTTTCCCAAATTAGTTCATTAAAAATGTTTATTCAGTGTTTAGCTTTACCTTGTTAACTATTTTTTTGAATTTAGTGGAAGTTATTAGTCAAATAACAATGGCACAGCACGAATCTGAAGCTTACAAGAACTTCTGGAGTTGAGAATGTTTGCCTGCATAAATAGTAGACAGCATTTGTTTCAATATTTTCAATATTAGTAAGGCAACATTATGAATCATATATAATTTAAACCTAATTCACCGGGCCAGTGAAATGCCACTGCCATGTAGCTAAATCATTTCAGAATCACCAACAGATTTGTCTTTGATATAAATTTTATCTGTCTAACAAAACAAAACAAGGGAGCTATATTGCGTGGGTGGTAAAATTTGGTTTCCGATCTGTTTCACGCTATAAATACTAGATCTGTTGAACACACTAATTGATCAATTGGCACAAAGTTGCAGAGTGGTTTCTATCTGCTTGACTTCTACCTTGTCACTTCGCCTCCATTATAGAATATAATTTTTTATTATTGATTTTGATTATTGGCTGTTGGTGTTTCCATAGAAGTAAAATGATTGTCCACCAAATTGCAGATTCTTGTATGGTGTTTTGATAATAATGTGTATGTGCATTAGTGCAAAGCGGCTTTCTGCATTCAGAAGAGAGGAGACAAATGAGTCTTTATAGAGGGATATTTGTTTTTTCTGTAACTCAGGAGCTGAATGTTTTTGTTTTTTTGGAGACTATTTTTTCCGTTGGTGGGAATGGGATTCCTTGTGCCTTCGTGGAAAGGGTCTAACCAGCTGAGCTATCCTTTTGGAGGTTTACTGGGATTGTGTGCTATATGTTGAAAGTGTAGTATAGTATGTACCCTAGGATCAAATCAATAATTTCTTTCAAGGTTGCCTGCTGCAAAGAAAAGAATATAACGTCAATGATTTTGTAAGATGGCCCTAGGATTGGGTTGAATAAAAAAACACTTTTTTTCTGAAAATTTCTACCCTTTTCATGTCTCAGAGTATGAACAATTGATTATTTCTGTGTCAAACACAGCAAGGATGGATTCTTTTTTCCTGTCTTGGTGTAGGTGTTATTAATTTTGCTTCAAACACAGCAAGGATTGCTTCCTTTTTCTTGTCTTGGTGTGTGTTATTAATGTTGCGTCAAATACAATGGAATATGCTCAACTCGTTGCGCTTGTGGTAATAGATAAATTCATGGCAGTTCCAAGATGCTGGAATATGCTCAACTCGTTGCGCTTGTGGTAATAGATAAATTCATGGCAGTTCCAAGATGCTGGAGACCCGTGAAGTAATCTGTTTAATGGAAGCACACCAGGGTTTTAATTTGATCAGAGATAGATTGTTTTTTTTTTGAATTTCTATATCTGTGGAATTCTTTTTGTAATTTTATTTCATAGAGTAAATTTTGTTTTAGTAATTTTATTTCATAGAGTAAAATTACATACAATAGCTGCTAAAAGCATTCATAATAACCTTCTCACAGGTCAACCGTAAGACATAGAAATGTCTATCAACAACTGTCCTTGTCCTACATATTTCTACCAAACAGGAGATTAACAATGATCAAAATAATAGTCTATAACTCTCGTCATTTGTCCGTCAAAAATTATTTCTAGACGGTTTTTATACAAATTCAGCGAGCAAAAACATGCTCTTTAGAGCCTTGTCAATAGAAAAAGAAAACCTTAATTTAGAAAGAAGTGAGAGTAAATTATGAGTGCGGTCAAGACTGATCTTCCATGACAACCTAGTCACCTCTGGCTACACTGAGACCCTCTGACAATCCATTGGCCAGATGATTTCTCTCTGTAAATGTGGGAAAAAGAGATAGAAATGAACCTTGCTTGAAGATCACAGACCTCATCAAAGAGTCATATCGTAAAATTTCTTAACACATTCGTTAACCATTTTATCACTAGTAAGGAATCTCCAAAAACTTGAAAATGAGATAATCCATGTTCCAAAGCCAAAGTAAGAAGTAATATCAGTGCCCCTAAATTTTGAGAAATTATTTGAACCTTGCTTAATTCTAGCTTTGAAACTTGAGAAATGGGAATAAGAGAAGTAAAGAAACCCCCTATTCCCATAGGAGGGTCGCTGTGGGAGGCCCGGAGGCCCATCAAAGTATAAAGAAGCTCTCCTCCTATCATTGAATTTTTCCAGTCTGTCTAGAAACCTTCATAGTGAAAACCTGTTTAAAGGAGTCTAATGTGTTTGGACCTTGAGTAGCACATTGCAGTGGAGAGATGTCCCCGTCTTCAAAACCTTTGCATTTCTTGCCAACCAAAGGAGTCTAATATGTTTGGACCTTGAGTAGCACATCGCAGTGGAGAGATGTCCCCGTCTTCAAAACCTTTGCATTTCTTGCCAACCAAATACCCCAAGCCACTCTCAAAGGGAGAGCTCCATAACTCTTGAATGCAACATTTTCACACCAGTCTTTTAGACCCTCCTCAATAGAGTCCCCTGACCAAACATTCCTCAATCTAGTGATGCCTTTGATTTTGTCGAACATTCCTCAATTTAGTGATGCCTTCATTTCCTGCCAAATCTGTTTGGCAAAGGAACAAGACATAAATAGATGAAAATTTGTTTCATCATTTTCCTTGCACAGGGTACACCAACCAGGACCTTGTGTGTTTCTGTTTTGGAGAATGTCCCAAGTAAAGACCTTGTTGTATAGTAGCAGCGACATAAATATACGAGACTTATATGGACATTTGAATCTCCATGCCTTTTCCCACCACCACTTGTATGGTTCTAAGTCCCATTCCCCACTAAAAGCTTTCTAGCCTTCCTTTAGTGTATAGATCCATGTTGGGTTTAGTGACCATACCAATTGATCTTCCTCATCATTTATCCTCACAAAACTGGATATAAGGCTGTCAACATACGAATCCCATATATATGCATCTTCCTCCCTGATACCTCTATCCCTCTCAGTGTACCATGCTTGATGCCAAATGGTGGTTCTGTTCACATCAATGATCTACAATAGACCAAAGTAGCCTCTAGATCTCAAACACAGAGTGATATGGTTTGGAAGCCTATCATTGTTACCACAACCTATCCAGGGGTCCACCCCACGTTTTACCTTTGTTTGGAATCAATGCAATAAAGGTAGTATTATAGGTAGCATTATAGGTTTTTCAAGAGGATTTAGACTCCTCAATGACCTTTCTCAAGTCTTCTTCTATGAAATCAAAGCATCCTAACAAAAATTTCCATTTAGAGAAATGAGAGTTATGAATTTTCAAAGGGAATTTTTTTTTTTAAATTGTATTTTCGACTTATCTCCTTATAGGTTTACTCAAATTTCAAATGTAATCACTCGTTGGATGAAGAATTAAAGTCCACATCCAACGAATACTTACATTGCACACTTTTAATAGACCCACAATGAAATAAACTGAGAATACTTGAAAAAACTGTGTTCGAAACATGTTTTTTTCATGTATTTCCACTTTATTTCACAATGGGTCTATTAGAATCATGTATTGTGCATACTCATTGGATGCAAAATTTAATTATGAATCCAATGAGTCCCTACACTTCAAATTTGTGTAAATCAATAAGGAGATAAGTAAAAAATATAGTTTAAAAATGTAGTTTTTTTCTTTCCCTCCAAAACTATTTACCTTTATGGTTGGCATCATCATCTTGAATCCTATTGGTTCTTTTAATGTTGATAACACTTTTTTGTTTTGTTTTGAGGCCCATTTTTTACCTCAAATTTTCTTTGGGCCTTTTCCCTAGAAGAACCATCAAATGGATTGCATATATCCTTTCATTTCTTGACATATTCCTCCTCCTTCAACCATTTAGGATTTAGCTTGAAGGGATTAGGATATTTTTTCCCTACATGGGCCAATCAATTCTAGTATTATTGGAGAGTGGATAGAATCCCCTCCACAGGGGACCCACTGTCTCACTCTCGTAACTTCATCCAAAAAAAGATCCGATATAAGAAAATGTTTCAACCTTTCAACAATTCTATCTTCTCTAGCCGTTTTATTTCTCCATGTAGGAGAGCGCTTTATTGACTCAATATTATTATTCCTAATTCTTCAATTTTCAAGGATAATTTTAGGGGCTAAATTTTGCTCATGGGCTAATTTTCCATGTTTTTTTTTTTCCAAAAAATGATTCTCCATTCTCAAGATGATTCGCTCAAATTCTATAGGATAAAATCATTTTACCTTAAAAATCACCAAAAAATCATACAAACTATTTAAAATCCTTAGAAATTCGAATCTTTTTACAAAAATATTGCCAAACATTTTATAGTTGGCATATGAAGGATTAATAGATTTGCCAAGGTTTCTACATTTTAAAATAAATTTCCATCCTTAAAATCATCCCTATTCATTTTCCTAAAAAAATACTATGATAAACAATCCATTTGAGCAGAAGGTCCCCATATCTTCAAAGCTTTCAAGGAGAAATTGAGATCCCCACCCAAAATTGTCAAACCCTAGTTGAGTCATTCCCTCCTAAAGATTTTGCCTTGATACTCAAGTCTGTTAGTGTATGGCCCATATATGTTCAGGAAAGTAAATTTCTTTCCCTAGGTTCTAAGAGTATAGTGAGGTACCCACACATGAAGAGAAAGACTAGTAATTGGAACAAGTAAATGATTCTTTTCTTCACCCATATATTACTCCCCCTGCCTTACCCCCTAGCACCAACAAACATAAATTCCCATTTTTCTAAAAGCCTTTTCAACTCACTTACAATCCCCCTCTAATCATAGTTTCTTGTAGTAGAGTAACATCAAGTTTGTGTACATTAATTAGCCTCTTAAGATGTAATTTTTTTTGAGGATTGGCTAAACCTTGCAGATTAGGGTGAGGGCAATCATTTCAAACCCTCCAACAAGGAATTTGTTCCTTTAAAGACCCCTTTTAACAAAAATTATTTACCATACAATATCTCATTACAAGCTTGTTTTTGTGCTAATGACATATATGATTTTATGCCCTTAGTAGTATTTTTTGAGCTTTTTTCATCCATAAACTCTAAGCCTCCTTCAATGCCACCACCAAAAACAAACCCCCTTATTTCAAGGACACATTATATTTTGAGGCATTGACCCTCCCACCCATATTCATGAACACTAACTCCTTATCATCACTTTAGTTCACAGTATTAATGGAAGAAGTGGGTTCCTTATTAGGGCGAACAAACAATCTTGAAATCTGGTTTAGTCCTCTTGCCCTCCCAACCTTGGCATATTAAAGGTATCACCCAAGGACCCAAATTGTAAGGAAGATTCATTTAAAATTAAATTCAAGGAGGCCTTTGGCTTTGGGGATGCACCAAAATTTTTAGTTGGATGTCTTGTGGCAATGAGATTGGAGTGTGGACAATTTTGTGGAGTATCATGAGTCTCCAACTCCACTACCTTTCACAGACCCCCCAAGAGAGTCTATGGAAACTGCAGTTCTTCCTTTATACACTCCAAAACAATAATAGAACCTGTGTGCATTAAAGGAGTTCAAGTCTCCCCCTTTTTAGTTCGCTTGTCCACCTTTTCCAACTTCTTTCTAAAATCCTTGGCTCAAGAATGTTTACATGCCTAATTTTGTTTGTAGTTAGGTAGGTTACATTCCACCTCATGCATAAAAAAGGAATGCCTTCATAGTCCACAATCTGTTCAAACTCTAGGTTATATTTTTTCAAATAAATTTCCTTTGTTAAGCCCTTCCTTAAATCCATATTTGTAAGGCCTTCCGTGACACCCACCGAGTGTGCATGCTCCTTGGGAAGATTCGGTGACGAGTCAGGAAGAAAGCAAAAGGAGGATGTGATTGTTTGCGACAAGTACTTTTTTTCGGGCATGATGGTGATGTGCGAACCCAAGGGGCACAAGCCTACTTCCCTTGCGATAGACGATGGAGACTTGGGTTGCATTTGGGAAAGGATGGGGTGACTTGGGCGCTTTCCCAAGGAGTGGACTTGTTTTCCCTTGGCAACATGGGCGCGTTGGATAGGTTGGATGACCCTATCCACACACCCATGAAGAGTCGCGATGATTGACACAAGGAAGAGCACAAGGCAAGGGGTGCATGCCTAAGGATGGGGTGCACCAGTCCAAGAGATGTGACTCTTGATGGGCCCACATGCTTGTTTAGGCACGCCGGGTCCATGAAGGGGCATGACGATTTTTTTGGGCATGGTGGTTCGTGAAGGGGATCGAAACACCCATATAAGAGCATAAGACGTGCAACCAAGAGAATAAGAAAGTGAGCAAGGCAAGAGATATGAGTTCAGTCTAAGGTAGGGTGCACAGGTGGGACGTACTGCAGTCTAAGGCAAGGAGGTGCAACAAAGGAGTCTTGGTGTGATGATTCCGCAAGTTTGGGCAGTTCTGTTGTATGGGGGAGTCGTGAGATTCTGCCCATCTTTGTAACTAGGACAATAGTGCCTTCTCTGCATTGTATTGTATATGTTTCGTAATAATAAACGAAGTTGGTATTAGGCACTGCTGGTGCCACCCACACTATATCTGTGTCTCTTGTGTTTCACATATTTTCTATTGTATGCCAGAATGACTGAGTGTTCAAGAATGTTAACAATTGTCTAAGTATACAATTGAGTTGCATAGAGTAGGAGTGTGACTCGTTTGTAGCCTAGAATAGAGTATGGGTATGCTCTAGGTGAAGAGGCGTAGTTCGGGTGAAGTATCCTTGGTTAAGCCAAGCTGCCAAGTGAGAATCGTCGTGGTGCCACACATCCAAAAGATGCCATGGTTAGAATTGAGAATGACTCTTAGGGGCGTGACAGATGGTATCAGATAATTTTTGCAAGTCTTGCGACGAAGAACATTGCGAAGACAAAACACACAATATGACAAGATTTGCATAGTCCGAGAGTTGGTAAGCCCAGGATGGTGCCACTCCTTGGACAGAGGCGGATGAAGTTGTACGACATAAGCAAGCCATGGATAACTCAAGGCAGGATGAGTTAGGTGTCTCGCCATAACTTGAGGCCGAAGAGACTTGGTTTGAGCAGCGAACCAAGATTTACAAGGACTTGCAATGATGCACCTTGGAACCAAGAGGTGGACCAAGGGGCAATGCCACATAGTCTGTAGAAGATGAGTATAATGCAGATATGTTGTATTGTGATTCTGTTTGTGTTTTTCACTTAATGTAGAAAGAGTGGCAAGGCTCAGTATGCAGCAAGTTGCGAAGGATTGGTGTATTGGGTGGAAATCTTGGTAGCCAAGACCATCAGTTGTGTTTTTTGGATCTGGTTATCAACGGAAGAGAAATGCAAGCTCTAGTTGACTCGGGGGCCTCACATAATTTTATGAAGACATAGGTTGTGAAGGAGCTGGGAATTAGATTTTCTCCATGCATAGGTGTGGTGAAGGCAGTAAAATATAAGGCAAGGGTAGCAACTAGTGTTGCCTCCTTAGTTCACATTCGACTAGATAAGTAGGAAGGTCAGGCTAATTTCATAGTGGTTCCTATGGATGACTTTGGGGTGATTCTTGGACAATATTTCCTTAGGAGGACACATGTGGTCCTCATGCCTATTGATTTTTCAATAAGCAAGGTTAAGCATGAAGTTCATTCCATTTTAGCATTTAACTTAACCATAACCAATAATGTTGCAGCAACCAAGATCACAAGAAGAAACACCATGCACAAGAACACAAGAAGTATCCTGGGAAACCCTTCTCAACAAGGGAAGAAAACCCAACCAAAATCCTTTGCTATATTCTTCAAGAGAAATACCTTCACCACTAAGAAAACCTAGCACACAAGAGGGTGCTTCAACCCTAGAAGACCAATGCCCAAGAGAGGTGCACACTTTTCCCAAGAAGGTGTACTTGCTGAAATTTCCAAACACACACAAAAGATATGTTTCCTCAATGAAGAATTTACCTTTACTTCTACTAAACTAAACCTGTCAACATAAGTGTTCATTGGCACAACAAGGCCGACCTCTCTATCTCATAATATAATTAATATTGACCAGATTAATTATCTTTTACATTAATTAACAATTACATTAAGGTGGGGCCGACCTGTACCCTTTACATTACAATTAGGGTTACAGGAAGATCTGACTCTTGAACAATATAGCAAGGGATCTTGTACACCCACTAGTGCTCATCCACTATGGGCACATCCATAGGGATGTCCATATCTCTGGCTCACTGCATTACATAGAAGAACCACTTCTTCACTAGTGCTCAACCACTAGGATCACGTTCACCTGTGCTCATCCACAGGCACGTCCACTCAACAGATCTTCTTTCCCATTGGATTACACATGAGAGTCATCTGGAGTTTCTCATCAACTCCTCTGCTCAGAGGAGGCTAATACATCATCTTTATTTCTGTTCTCATGACGATGCACCCAACACTTTGGGATTTCACATGTTCACCTTGTGCTTAGTCACAGACACATCCAACTCAACAAATCTCCTTTCTCATTGCGTTACACAAGAGAATCATCTGGAGTTCTTCTCAACTCTCTATAAGGAGGAGGCCATCTCTACATTCCATCTCTGTCTCAGATAGGAACCACACACCTGTCTCAGGGGATTTCTCTCAGGTTTGTATGCTGGAGAATATCTCACATAGCTGTAATCATCAACATCTCTCAGGTTTGTAAGCTGGAGAATGTCTTACATAGCTGCAATCATCAACACTCCCTCTCAGCTAGGGAGGCATTCTTCATCATGCCAAGTCTCACATGGACATACTTTGAACTTTGCCTTGGCTGTAGTCATCAACACTCCCTTTCAACTAGGGATGTATTCTTCACCAAGTTAATTTGGTGAAGATGTTTGCAATCTTCTCATGTGTAGGTCGGTACTGCATGTTTACTATTTTCCTCTGCATCATATCTCTGATATAAGGATATTTCATCTCATCGTGTTTCGATCCATCAGGAAACATTGGGTTCTCAAAGATCTTTACACATGACTCTTGGTTATCATCATAGGATCCATCTCATGGTCAAGTAAATCTGTCAGAAGCTTGTGAAGCCATATGGCTTCACATTTGATGCTATATACTCTACTTCCGTGGTACTCAAGGACACAAAGTTTTCGTTTCCTGCTGCATCAGGAAATCATGGCAAACTTCACGGTAAGATAACAACCGTAGGTGCTCTTCCGGTCCACTCTATTCTCTGCTCAATCTGTATCGGCATATCCTGAAAACTCAAGTTCACACTAGAGGCATATTTCAGTCCATATCCAATTTTGCTTCATATATGTATCTCAACACATGGTTTACTTCTATTCAGTGAGTCTGTCTCGGCTGACTCATGGATTGACTAAGTACATTCACTGCATAGCATGAATTTGATCTGGTGTTAACCAGATACATCAATGATCCAATTAGCTGTGGATCAATCTCGTCTGAATCATCATCATTCATTTTCTTCAAATCCACCACGGTGGTTTTGCATTCTGTCATACTGAACTTCTTTAATATTCCCACTGTATATTTTCCTTGACTTAGGAACATCCCATCGATCCTCTGTCATACTTCTTGTCCAATAAGTAGTGCATCATACTCATATCCTTTTATCTCAAAATCATAAGTCAAAGCTTACTTGTATCCAACAAGGCTTTCTGAATAAGTCATCAAAATCAGGCTCTCGTCACCAACACTGTAATAATATAGGTTTGAATCAACAATACTCTTGCTGAAACCCAAACTCATCAAGAATCCATCCATCTAATATAGTTTCCAACTCATGGATGGTAGTACATATGTAAGTGTATTAGGTTTACTGGATCAAGTGTCTCCTCGTAGACAACTCCATCTGTTTGTGAGAATCCTTTGGCTATAGATCTTGCTTTGTATTTCTCGACACTTCCATCAGCTGCATGCTTGATCTTATAGATCCATTTTGGAAGTCATCACAGACTTCCCTTCTGCTCTCTGAACAATATCTTATACATTATTCTTTTAAGATATACTTGTATTCTTCTGTTATGGAATCTTGCCATACCTGTTCTCTTGTTGCTTCTCTATGACAAGAAGACTCAGAATCAATGATGTCACTCATGGATGAAGAGTAGCTCGAAAAATCTCTTTGTTCTCTCAGGATGTGCCTTGAGAGGTTTGTATGTTTCTCTGCCTCCTACAGAGTGAGCCTAGGCAAACCTTTTATGCCCTACTGCAATATCTCTGAACATATCAACTAGAGAAACTGAATCAAATGGAATAATGTCTATCTCCCTCTGAACTGCTGAAAGGGGGAGAAGACATTGTCTCACTGTCAATCTCCATCTGAGATTCTTTGGATCTTTGAAAGGATATCTCTTCTTCAAGGACAACATATCTGCTTGTCTCAATCTGTCTTTGACCAGGGATGTCGATCTGGAATGTCTTTGAAGGTTCACTGTTATCCCATAAACATATCCTTTCTCTTTCTTGGACTTCTTCTCTTTGGGTACATGAAAATGTTAATGTTTAAGCCATTATTATAGTTCTTTTCATTTCAATAGATAACAACAACATAAGACAAGATCATTGAGAAATACACAATCACAAGAGACACAACATTTATCCTGGGAAACCCTCTAGGGGAAGAAAACCCAACAAAACTTCCTTATTATAG
>JASDQU010372120.1:36526-60974 GCA_032191745.1 Picea mariana | reverse complement strand
AATTCCCCTTTTATAAACTAGTAATAAGAGAGGTGCAATGAATACAAATGCATGGAAAAAAAAATTGTACTGTGAAATCTAACCATAGTGCATATTGTTTGCATGGATGAGTCGAATTAAGGTGCACCCACCTAGATATTCATACCCTTTACTAAGTTGGGAATCCACATTCATGAGTTCCCCTACTAATTTAGGTAATTGCACCCTCTAATTGTGCATCTAAAACTAAAGATATACACAATTTATTTATAACTTTGAATATAGAAAAAAAATCAAAAATTGGAACTAGGATGAGGATCAACTATTCACTAACAAGACGTGCACATGCAACTAAAGGTACAAACAAATAGGTACCTATCAGATATTTATTCCTTGAGTCAGGGAAGCTTAGGAAAAATAGAGGGAAATACAATTGCATCTAGTAGATATAATATGAAAACAAGGACTAGAGGTGAAAAATTCAGAAGAAAATTTCATAGACACATGGAATTTTTTCTTTACGAAGGAGGATCATGATCTTATGATGATGAGAGCATAGGAATATAGAGGTGCCACTCATGTATAAGAATATGGTAAAACAATGGGTACCTAAGGAACTATCTCTGTTAGACACTAACTTCATTGTCAATAATAGAACATATTGCATTGCACCATACTCCCTGTATGGCCCAGGGCTATTTTCCATGGATGGAATAACTATAAAATACAATACAATAAATAAATTGATGGACTATGTCGTACCATGTTACAATTATAATGATTGGATACGATTGGTCTGGTACATGCGAAGTATGCGGAGATATGCACTCACCACAAATTATATAAAGCTAATAAACAATGATAAAAATAAGAGAGAGACTATCTATATTGATGGAACGACTAAAGCTTCTGGAAATATCGTAGGGTTTATAAACAACACAGGACCCAAGACAACAAACAAGTAACCAAATTGCATATATGAGAAATGGGAAGAGAATCTAGTACTCCTATGTGCAATAAAAAGATAGCTCCAGGGGAAGAGTTATTAGTGGATTACCATTTGAATCAAATAGAAACATCGACTAATAGTGTGTGGGTACTTATGCAACACCTCTTTAAGAAACCTCTACGTATTGCACTATATATTTTTTTTATCTTTAACAATGTTTTAATTATTTCACGGTCCCAATTTTATAATAATGTGGGAGGTTGATCATTGAGGTTGATTTTATTTGGGTGGCAATCAATTTTTTTTTGTTATCGTTAACAATTTTTTAAATATTTGGGGGTTCTAATTATATTATAATGTGGCAGGATGACTGTGGAAAAGGGACAGCTGCAAAATATGTAAATGATTATCAAATTCGACTTTCATTTTATGTGAATTTTATTATTTGATTATATATTTTTATTTGTGTGGAGATCATTTATTTCATTTGTTTATATAACTGAAATAACATTGATTTTGTTGAAATTATATGTAGTCGGTAGGCCATGTTGATCATGATTCCGTCGATGAGGAGGGGTTGTATTCATCCCGTGATCTGATGATATTAATAAAAAAGAATATCATTAAAGAGAAAAAGGAACTTGATATCTTGTTAGACCATCCAGATCAAACTCTTGACGTCCTAGAAAGGATCAATCTTCTTATATCACATCTTAACACATATAAGGTAATAAACATAATTTAAAGTGTTTTTTTTTTTAATGTACTTATATGTTCAATTATCAAAGTCTGATTTTTAACTTTACATTATCTCACGAAAAAACATTTTATTTTTTATAAAGAGATTTTTGGAGCCTGTTCAACCCGGTGTTAGTAGTACAGGTGCTGCAGAGATGCCATAGAGTCCTAACATGGGCTCTCATATAGCTACTAGAGTACTATTTACTTATCCATATTCCACACCTAATTTAGATAGGAGCCATGACATGCATTGTTATGCATCCACACATCAGTCGGGCTCTAGAGGTGGTGAAAGAGATAAGGTTGATGATGTGGTTGAAAGGGGTGCATTTCCTTAAGCTAGACATGTGACCAACATGGGGACCCTTCCGTGCACAGTTTTGGTCGACCATAAAGGAATTCCAGTAAAACAAATAAGACTCCCAGGTATTTTTTTCATATTTTAACTGTTTCATGTTTTTCATCTCATACATAAATCATCTATATTATTATTTTTAAATTAATGATCATATATTTGTGTGTGTAAGAAACAACCATTTTTATAGGCACCTGGACAACAAGTCCTTGTTGATTTTTGGGGAAACCTTACGCATGAAGTGGAATTCCCAGAATTCCAACCTCAAAAAATAACTTATGGATTATCTCGAAGGCCTCTTTGGAGTAGAAACGTTCAATAAAAAAGAGGTCACCTCTGCAATGGATGAATATTTAAAATATACATGGGATGTTTAGATGAATATTGGAAAGAAACCCTGGGTATGAGAATCCTCCCTCGATTCCAAAGAGGGAGTGGAAGACAATCATTGATGATGAAAAAGAAAAGATATTGAAAACATAAGGATAAAAAATAATTGGTACCCCAAAGATAAATTACAATAGTTTGATTTCAATACCTTTTATTTTCTTTAGATCTAAATAAACGTGTGGTATATAACATAATTGAAATTTTTTTTGATAGGCTTCTTGACACTTCGAAGGAAACTAAAGCAAGGATTTCCAAACATGGCCAACACAAGAAAGGCTAGGGTGGCTACTCGAGGTTACAATCATGAATCATAAGTACCCAAACATCTTTAAAATATTATTTGTATCGCCTTACAACTTTCAGTTTATTGCATCCTAAAACATTAAAAAAACATGCTCTTATGCAATGCAGGGCGACAAATTTGAAATTGAAACCACGAAGGAAGACCTCCAACTTGGTTACAAGTATGGCTATAAAGTCCTGGTTGATCGTAGGAAAAGTATGGGGCATACCCCAAGATCTAGTTTGTAGGATAAGGTAAATAAAAATCAGTCTACATTAACCTTTCATTACTTATAAAATATGTAACTGTTTGATATCGTCCATAAATTTGATGTCTTACTATGTTTTAATCATGGAAACAACACTATAAATGAAACCATTAGTACTGGACAACAAAGTGTTGATAGTGCAATGCAACGAGAAGATCATGGTGTTCCCTAGCAGTCCCCTCCTAGTGGGGTGTAGCCCCAAGATGTTCTTGTAACTAAGGTCCACAATGGTAAAATGGTTGTATATTAATCATATAGTTAATAATTCTGTACTTATAAATATTGTACTTCTAATTTTTATTACTTATACATTTACGGTTTTGTACTTATATTTTTTGTCGTTTAAATGGAAGAGAATATTGTAGTTGAGCCTCCTCGACCTGAAGATGATTAGGAGAACATGGCATCCATTCCAATGGTGTCGACTAGTGGACCAGGTAAATAATTACATTGCAGAGGTTTTTTTAATATTAATGAACTATTTCAATTATATTTAAAAATTGGCCATATAATTTTAATATTTGTTGTTTTTGTAGGTGATGGCCCCTCATAGCAGCCTCCACACCGTGGGTATGAGACCAGGTGTGTTTGACATGATGGACTGAAGCAACATCAACTATTGAAGAGTACCCACTAAATGAAGACATGGATATGAATGAATTACTTAAGAACTGGAAAACTCAAAACAAGACTAAAAGAAATTGATGATGTATAATAATTTTATAAGACATGTAGATGTACATTATATAGATAGTATATTTGTAACATATTTTGAATGATAAATATCATTTATAAAAAAAAAATTAATGATATATGCCTTTGAATGATAAACCTCATATATAGATTTACAATCACTTTTTAACAATTTTGAATATTTTTAATGCATAATTTTTAGTAGAATATAGATTGAATATTGGGGAATTGAGAGTGATGTGAGGGGAGAGGGGGGAGAGGGTCCATATGAGGTTCCACCTTCACGTGATTAGCCCTATTCAATAGAGAAAAAAATGTTGGATTTGTTTATTCTTGCAGAAAACCTATCTCGATCCAACAGAGCAACAACATAGTCAATGTTGACTTCGTTGTTGGTCCTTCAGATCGAGGGAGGTTTTCTCCAAGATAAAACGGGTCGAATAAATTATTCTTGAAACCAAGAGGAGTTTATTCAGGTCGTCACATATGATATGTGTGTGTGTGTGTGTTACTATTTAGTCTCCTCTCATATGGATTTTACAAAAAAGAATATAAATGGTGTTTATCATTTGCAATATTGTTGGTTTTAATTTATATTAGGATTTATTTACATGTCTTAAAAGTATTTTTTGTTTTTTACTAAAAATTGAATATAATTATATTTTTATTTACGATGATATGCAATTCGTGCATTTGCAGATGCTTTAGATGTTGTATCAAAGCACTGCTACGCATTAGAATATCAAAGATCGGGTATGTCTTGCATTTTTTATAATTTTTAGGACTTCTTAAGGTTCCTTTTATTTATTTATTTTTACATTACCATCATCTGTGGGACACTATGGGGCTAGTCATTCTATCTAATGAACCACACCCAAGTATGTAGCATATACGATTCCCTTTAGTTCATAATATCATATGATTCACACAACTAATCTAATACTTCAACTTGGTTTTTTAAATGGTAAAGAACGGGTGTTTAATAGTCCCCCCCATCAAGGTTCAAATCCACCCAAATACATGTTTCACCCCTAGTGGGTCGTCTTTCCCATGAAAGAAAGTCATTTCAAGAAATTGAGGCTCGAAGCAAGTCTTGGGTGTCCTTATAGGAATAGATACCCCCCACTCGTAGCTTTCCTTGGTTGGAGGGATCTTCCTCAAGTATTGTAGGTCAGATACATTGCATTGCAATATTCCTAGAATGGGGAAGGGAACACTTGTCGAATTCTGATAAATTATAATAGGAAGCATCTTTTCCAAAAAATATATTTCTTATCGAGTGAAAGTAGATATGGTAATGTTGGTGGAGCCATAGTTTAGTAAGCCAAATGGAACAATAATCATCATAAAGTGGCATTGATCCCAGGGAATTTATCCTTCTTGGAGGTTTGTTGATGGTCATATCATATCACCTCAATAGATGGGTTTAGTAGTATGGTTACTACCACTATCCTTGTAGTGGCAAAGAAGGTGTGTTTATACACTAACCCTTTTAACAATTGCAATGAATATTGTCTTTCAAAGATAGATGATTGACCACTAACAACTCTTTATGCACAGATCTTGCATAGATATAGATTTAGAGAAACTCCTCTTGGATAATATTGACTTAGATATTTTCAAATGTTCATAGCAATAGGTGCTAGACTTTCAACATGAACCTTTTATGCATAGAAACAATCATGAATATGATCATTAATATGATCAAATTATGGAAATAAAGAAGCCAATAATAAGACATAGATTATCAACACGGTAGAAAGAAGTAGACTCTAGCTACTAGAATCAATTGGATAGAAAAAGAGATCTTTCAAAAATTCCTAAATGATGTAAATGAAAGTGCTTTACTGGATGTGAGGGGAATATGATCAATATGAAATTCAAATCACTCAAACTGAAATTTTAAAGGAAAATCTAAATTTGGTATTATTACAAGAAACAAAATGTTTAAGACAAAACTTCAAAAAGTAAAGGACCAATTTTGGAGGAAAGTAAGAAAGATAACCAAGAATTAGGTAGCATGACAATCTTGTGGAAATCATAGTTTCTAGATGTTTCTAATTAATAAGAAAGTCTGGAGTTGAAAAGTGCCTCATCAAAACAAGAATGAAATGAATAACCTAACACATTATTTGGAATTAGGGATACGTCACATTTGGGAGGGGATTGGAATGCAATCTTCAATCACAATTAGAAAAAGGGGGGATGGAATGGTTTGAGTATCTAAGAATAATATTCCCATAATTTGTCAAGAATAATATGATGGATATCCTCCCCAAAATTGGTCCTTGCATTTTGTATAACAAAATAACAAGGATGACGCTAGTAGCAAAATTGTTTGACAAATGTTCAAGTATTTATACTTGGCTAATTGAAAGAAATCACCTAAAATAAAATATTTTGAAAGGGATGATTTCAAATCATAGGCCAATCAACCTAAAGATAAAGGAGGAAACCCCTCCAAAAAACAATCTCTTTAAGTTTGAAAATATGTGGATATCACATCCAAATATCAATGAAATCATTAAGTAATGGTGGACATAAGGGAATCCAAGGCAAGGATCCAAGATTTTTACTCTAACCAAAAATTTAAACTTCAATTTTTGAAAATGCATGATATATTGAATTATGAATCAAGATTCATGTACACCAATATTAGTACATCCCAAAGCCAAAAAGCACCCATACATAAGTTGTTGCCTATATAAGCATATCTTCTTTGGCCCCAAATTGAATGTTGTCTACATATTTTCTAGAAATAGCCTTTCTGAATGATTTCTAAATAACTAATTATGATCTAAATATATAAATTTCTTCCAAATATTGCATTATAAGACTGTAGGAAAGAGTCTCTTTGTGTTGTATTCATTGATAGGTGACAAACCAACAAGTGGTCAATCAATGGAATTAGTGGATATGTAATATGTAGATTCAAGTAGATCCTTATTTATTTTACCTCTCGATAATTCATTTGGGAGCATGTCTAAACTATGTTATCATGGGTATTCATTGATAATTGTGTGCTCTCATCAAATTTTCTATCACAGATTTTCAAAATTTGCATGACATAAAATCAAACAATTATTTTACTTTATTAGGTTGTGTAAAGTTCTCTTCAAGAACATACAATTTTAATAATGAAAGTATCCTCTCTTAGGAACCTATGCTTTCGAAAACAACAACTACATTGAGATCGATACCTAGGTGAGTGAGAACTAGAGTCAATGGAATCTACCTCATCTAGAAACCTATTTGGAATTGTGCAATTTCTCACAAAATCATATTATTTTTTCAACTTTCACTGATGTCCCTTTTCTACAATGAAATTTTCAAAGATATCTAAATGGATTAAATCCATAACTCATGTTTTCTTTTATTCATACTATAATACATTAAATATGAAATTGAGTTTCCAATCGATGAGTACATTGGCCTTCTAGAATCAAGTTTTTGTGAAATTAAGTTCATGTTTTTGTGTGTACAAATAGAATACAATGAATCTAATGACATCCATGCTTTGAAGTGGTGTGACGCATAGAACTAGTACCGAATGTTTATTTTTTTTATATCCTTCCTCAAATTTACAACATGAGAACCTCCTCAAGAATCACATGTATATGAGAAATTGTGTTTTGGATTGGAGAAATAACATTAGGGTGAAGAAGAACATTTTCACTCAAATAATGGAAAAGGACTAGTTATAGAAGAGAAAGAGAAATTGCAAGTTCTTTCAATTTCATGAAAGTGTTAAATCCCATTTTATCCCAAGAAGAGGCACCTAAGATCTCTTATGCATTAAATGTATATCTCCATTTAAATGAATTTCAAGTAACAAATGAACAAGGACAATGAAAGTTCTTCATATTAAAGATCATTTTGAAGTTCATGCAAGTCATCTTATTTCCTAAAACTTCCCTTCAACTTCATATCCTACAAATGTAAGGAGCTATTCCATGTTGGTTTTTGATGGATTGGAGTAACCATTTGATTGGGAACATGATCTAATTGATTTATTATAATTGTTGCACTTGTAATTTTAGTATCTCAAGCCCAATTTTCCAAAGGAGTTAAAGTAAATTACTAGGTTTGATATAGCCTTATAAAAATCCTACCATATTAGTGATATACTTGAAGGTGCAAGGTTCCTACAAAATCTTATCAAGACACACTGCAATCAAACAATGATAAACTACAAATACAATAATTTTCCTTTCACTACTTCAATATGTCCAACATAACCTTTAATGGAAAACTTCAAATTGCAGACAAATTTGAAAACAATAATATTTATTAATTTGTTTTTAAAATAGATATATTTCATCGCTCTTGAGACGAATAAGAGTGTTGATAATATTGATAGTTCATCGCAACTATCGACACTTCATCATTCTTGGGATGAATTATTCGTCGCAAAAACTAGGATAGGTCATTTCTCTTCCGATGAACAAGAGCGTTGATAGTATTGATAGTTTGTCGCAGCTATCGACACTTCGTCGCCGAAACTAGGATAGGTCATTTCTCTTGCGACGAAGAGGTCTGCAGATAGTATTTATATTTCATCGCAAGAACTACTAGGTTCATTGGAAGTGCAACAACGATCATTACCATCAATGATGCCTTATTCTTGAATAGTTCCTCGCAAGAACTACCCTGGTCATCTCTCTTGCGAAGAGCATCCTCGATTTTGTCATTCTTGTGACAATCATCCTCAGTTGTCATGCTTGAGATGGTCATACTAGGTTTTCGTTCTTATGACGATCACCATTGGTTTACTCTCATGTAATGAGTACCTTAAATCGTCTCTCTTGCAACAACCACCATAGGTCGTCTCATTTGCGATGACTTCCTTGGGTCGTTGCTATTGCAAAGTTATCCTAGTTTCGTCGCACTTTCCACGGTATGTGAAGTGATGTTTGAGGGGCCCAAGATTCATCACAATCTCCATGACATAACATCGCAAGAGCGTTGAAATGGTTGTCACAAAATGACCCAAATTTACTAGTGAACCCTCGGATAAACTTGTCTAGGAAATAAATAAATTGTTAAATTTACTCTAGACAATGAAAGAAATATATATTAATATTTTTATTTTTATTTTTCATTGTTAGATTTCTTTCAAAAAAAAAAAAAAAAATTATTTTCAGTTTTAGGGTTTTTTAGTTGGTTGTTGGATATAAAACAAGTGCCTTTGATCCAGATTATTTTCGACACGAAATGAGAGCAAAGATATACTAAATAAATGTACAGAGATATCTTGAATATCCAATATTATAACATAAATGTATCAGAGATGCAACCATAAACGCAGATATACAGTAATACATAATTTTCTATTAATGAGTGAAAATGTACAAAGACTGTAAAATACATAGTGAAAGACTCGCTAGAATGGTGACAACTTATTTCTGAAAAGAGATGTGACGACTACTCACATCCGTGAGAAGATGATTTTACAATGAGGCTCCAAAGGCATTTTTTAGCATAAAGAAAATTGAAAATCCTAACACCGGAAGATGAAAATCCAATAGTTTTGTGGACCCCGTTTTGGGTAGTTTGGTGTATCAACTTTCCGGGGGCATAACTTTGTCATACAATCTATGTTTGGGGCGCACAATATCTTGTTAGAAAGGTATCATCGAGGAGATTAATTTTGGGGGGTCAATTAGAGACTTTGGCTATCATTGGGAACCTTGATCCCGAAAAACTCTCATTTAGGCCCTCAAAATGGTCCTGTAAGTTAAAAACTGCTAAAAATAGTAAATTACCAAAATTTCCAGTTGGAAAGGTGGTTGGCCTCCAATATCCACCTAGATCAATCATCCCTCTTTAGGAAGAAATTTTCTTTATTGCATTGAGTGCCCCGGAGAGAGGGAAAATAGTTTGTTGAAACGACAACTTGATGAGATGCTTGCCTTGTTGTAGAAGTTGCATTGCTTAGTTTTTTGAAGGTTTTCACAAACCTTGGCTGGAAGGGTTGGACCTTTTTAACCAATCTAGATACATGATATGTCTATGTGCATAAGGAATATTTGTGCTTTTCTAGAGTCTTGTCGACCTGCTTCTGTTGGATAGAATGTGCTTGGGCCAAAGCTGTAGTGGTTGCAGTATCCTTCTGTTCACCTTTTGAACAGATTGTGAAGAAGCTAAATTTTTTAGTATGAGATACTACCTTGCAGTACTGTTTAGGTGGGACACTAGTCAGAACCACCTTTGGTATCCTATAGAGATGACCGCCAGAGTAACAATGACACTATGGGGTTGAGACTCATAGATAGCATGAAAGCTTCCACATATATGGCTGGCCTAAGAGAACATCACATACATCCAGTGGGGCAACATCACATAATACCTCATCCTTGAAGGGATGGATGTCATATGACAGTCGACAGTACTGGCTGACATGAAGATCTTGTCCATGGAGAAGCCACCCAATGTTGTATGGTTGTGGGTGTGGTGTTGTCGACAATACCAATTGTTTGATGACCTCTGTTGAGATGAGGTTCTTTTGTATTCTGCTACCAACAATAAAATGCAGTGGGGTACCCTCACCCACATCTGTGAATTAAAAAGGCGTTCCCCCTCTTTAGGATCTATTGGTTCTTCTGGTTGAATTGTTGCAATCATGAAAATAGCAGTGGGGTCTACATTGATGATCTATATTCTATTAGTATTTTATGAATCATATTCTGAATCAGGGTTCAACTTCCTGTCTTTGATTTCGGCCACCGATGATTCTTTTGAGCGAAATTCATCTATGTTGTGCCAGGGGATTTTGTGGAAATCGCACCATTTTATATTGCCTTTATTCATCTTCCTGTGACCCTTCTTTTCATGTGGCTTGGACTGGTTTTTGGGTGACTTTTTGTTAGGGTTTTATTTATCATACTTTGGTTGTTGCGGATTTCCAGTCCCGAAATCCTGTTTGTTCTGATGCTTAAATTTTTACTCGATTTTAACAACATATTGATAAGCAACACCGAGCGATGACATGTCCAAAAAATCCATTTCAGTTTGGATGTATCTATGTAGAGACCCATGGTATTTCAAAACCAAATGTCATTCAGAGTCTTTGATACCCATCTTGGTGCACAAGGTATGGAAGGTATTGGTTAACTCCTAAAATTTTTGGCCCCTCTCTTGCCGCAATGTGTCCCATCTGATATACTGGTCCTCATAGTTCCTAACAGGGAAATATTGTTCATTTACCGCATCCACAAAAAAATCCCAAGTGGGATTGGTCCCATATATTTCAAATCTTCTATGGAACTTTTCTCCCAGTAAGTTTCCCACCAATGCTTGACATGGGGGAGATCTTTAAGGAAAGCGAAGGTGATCTTTTCCCTGTCAGAAAAATGGTGAACAAATAAATAACCTTCTAGCAAATTTAACCATTTGTCTAGGGAATCCACATCTATCTGACCTTCAAATACGAGAATATCAAAATTAACCTGTACCTTGAAAGGAGAGGTGCTTCCAAAGTGGATTTTTGATGAATATGTACCTATTTCTATTGGTAGGCATTGAAGGATGTGGGAAAAATTCTCCATCATTTCATCCCTTTGTCGCTTGAGAGCTTGCTCAAGCAACAGATTGATAGAATCGTCTACTCTGTTGTTTTTCTTTTCTTCCACCATGGAGGGTTTCTTGGGCATGAGAGAATGATTTTCTTCAAGAGAGAAAATATCGAGACCCAACTTTCTATACTTGAACCTTGTCAGGGACATGCCTTGAAAAACAAAATGATCAAGCGCAGTCTGTTGTGGTACCACTGATCCAGATTATTTTTGGCAGAAAATGAGAGAGGAGATACAATAAATAAATGTACAGAGATATCTCAAATATACAATATTATAACATAAATATATCATAAATGCAACCATAAACACATATATACAGTAATACACAATTTTCTATTAATGAGTGAAAATGTACAAAGACTATAAAATACAGAGTGAAAGACTCGCTAAAATGGTGGAATCTTATCTCTGATAAGATATGTGATAGATACTCGCATCCATGAGAAAATGATTTTACAATGAGGCTCCAAAGGCCTTTTTTATCATAAATAAAATCCAAAACCCTAACCCCAAAAGATGAAAATCCAACAGTTTTGTGGACCCCATTTTGGGTAGTTTGGTGTATCAACTTCCCCGGGGTGTAACTTTGGGATACGATCTTTGTTTGGGGTGTATGATAGCTCGTTAGAAAGGTATCATCGAGGATATTCATTTTGGGGGTTCAGTCAGAGCCTTTGGCTATTATTGAGAACCTTGATCCCAAAAAACCATCATTTAGGCCCCGGAAGTTAAAAACTGCTAAAAATAGTAAATTACCATAATTGCCAAAAAATTGTTTTGAGCCCGTTGGAAAAGGCTAGTGGCCACCGATATCCACCTAGATCATCCTTTTTTATCCATTTAGATATTATGGGGTCAATAAGTATTCCCCTCTAATAATTGGTCATTCCTATCTTAAAGATTATGGTAAGAAATTGGAACCCTAGGGTAAACCAATCCCTTATCTAATCAAGACAAGGTATGAAGACCAAGTCCCTACAAGAGGGGTTTCCTCAAAGGAAATAAAATTCACCAACAAGATCAATTGTGGCTTGAATAAAATACCTATAACCCTTTTCAAGGAACCAAAGGAAAGACAAGACAAGATATTGAGTACTTACCGAACCAAGCAAAGGAATATGGAAGCAAATAAACCATGGATGTCCTCCTTCCAAGTAGTTCATTAACTCCTCAAATGGATTGATATTTATATCTAGTAAAAGCCTTGAAACATTCAAACTTATCTCTAGTGCACAAATAAAATAACCAATAAAGAGGGAGCTCCAAGAATTGACACCAAAACCTCAATATTTATATCTTTTATTGATTGTATTCAAAATGATATCCAACAATTCACAACAATTTGGAATGAGAGGTGAGTCTCTATTTATAGAGGAGGATTATACATCCTTCTAATTATTTATTAATTATTTCTCCCTAGAAATAGTCTATGAGAATTACAAAAGAATAACTTTCATCCACATAAGTAAGGAGACTAAGTCAAAAGAAAGGAAAATATGCCACATGTACATAAAATCCTCATGAGAAGGGGGGTCATCCCATTGAAGAGGGGTCAATTTTATTCACTATCTCATCATTCCAAATATTATGTGTAGTCAAGGCTGTAAATCATGGTGTAGAGGCATTCCAAGCGATTAAAGACCCAATGTCTAGGGTCATAATGTGGAATGACCTCATGGAATGCGTGGAGGAGGCCTCAAAAGGTGGACGGATCCAAGTGTTCTCAAGAATGCTCAAAAGATGTCTTTAAGCCATGACCAAACCCTCATATCAAGAAAATATCCTCCACAAGTCAAGGAAAGTGCCCCTTTGAGTCAAATAAACTCTTTAAAACACCCAACAATTGTCATAATTTCCACATGTCTAGGCCGACCCTAAAATCATGCACAAAACAACTCAAAAGGTGTTGAAATAAGAGGGCACTTTGGAATCTTCAATGTGGCATGTGTAGAGGATGTCCATTTTTGCATAAATAGCCCAATTGTTTTTCGGGGGATGTGACAAATGCCTTGAGATACGTGTACTTCCTCGAGAATTATGATACTTCCTCGAGAAGCATGAAAATGATCAAGCACGTACAAAATCATCTCTAATAGTAAGTGTGATGAATATATAAGATATAGATCCATGCTTAGGCATAAAATAAGTGTGATATACATATGTGTGACAACCTTTACAAAATAGAAACACTTTTACATCATATACAAAGGAGTGAGAGAGACTAGTAGCTCCCCTAATTCCTGTGTCTTGGCAGATCCATCCCAATATGGTTGCATACCAACCCATATCATAAATGGCTGACATGATGAAGAGTTACCAACATCAAGGGGCAGTCAATAAAATCCATAAAAGGAATGCATATTATGAAATTGGGCCTAAAAGGACAATTCATGACCAACCACAAGGGGTATGGAGATACTATATAGGCCCCCCACCAATACATAAAAAATATAAGCATGGTCCAATACCGACTGCAAACACAACCACACTATTGGCTCATCATGATACAATGAAGCACACAATCTTATGATATCATGGTCCACATCTAGGGGAAAAATATAGGGTACAATAAAGCTAATATGAGGTGTAACACTATGTGTTTCTCCTCTTGTTGCATTTTGGGGATGACTTCTTGATCTTCCATTAACATTTGGTGATTTCTTACCTTCCTTTGTAGATATTTTGGTCCCTTCAATGGGGATATAAAATGGGATTTCACCCACTCCTTGAGGCTATGCTTTCTGAATTTTATCTTCGATTCTCATATGAATGAGGGGGATCCTTGGACTTGCTTATTCCATGCCAATTTGATGATCATCATTACACCTAGGTCATGTAGTTAGAGAGGATTGAGCCAAAATAGAATAGGCCCATAATTAATGTCTACTTGTAGATTGAGAAATATAGGCTTATGATCAAAGATTGTCGATGGGAGGATTAAAGAGGAGACCTGGATTTTGTCCAATAGAGATGTACTTTGGATGAGGAAGAAATCTAATATTTCCACTATATTTCCCAAACCTGGTCATTTATTTATCTAGGTGTACTTGATTTTCTCTATTTTTGGTGTTATAGTTCCCAATCTACTACCAAGTCAACCATTAACTCTCTAATGAGATATCTAACAAACATTCCTCCTCTCTTTTCAATCACTGATAGGACCATGTTTAGATCTTCAATCCAAACTTTCTGATAAAAAATATTTGATTCCACATGCTCTCAAATGGTTTTCTAATTTCTTTTCTTGTCTTTATAATGGATTGGGGAATAGATATTATAAAGGGAGATATGATTACCATTTTTTTTTTGTCATCCTTGTATACACCTAGAAACATGGAGAATTCTCCAACCCACTTGGTGTGTCCTTGGAGGCACAAACTTGAATCTAGACCCACTGTCACCTCAATATGGACTCCTTGTGTCTAGGCTCACTCCTAGGGAAGACAAGGAGGGTAGACCAGATTAAACCATGTGAAAGTTTATTTCAATTCTAAGAGTTAATTTAGTTGTTAATTAAGAAAACCCAACCCAATGACAGGAAGAAAATGCAAATGCGCAGTTACTTTAATGAAAAGAAAACCCTTTATCTGTAAATCAACAATTCGATCAGTGCCTAGAGATTACCCCAAAATTGATTAAATGAAATATACAACAAATATGCAATAATACAAGAATGAAACAATGTTATGAAACTTTACACTTAGACAAATTACGTTTAAATAAATAAAAAATGTTCGAAGTAAATAATTCTTTAAAACAAATAAATATCCACAATTAAAGAATTTGCTAGAAAGTAAATTGCTTTGAAAAAGTAACTTGCTTGAAAAGTAACTTGCTTGAAAAGTAAATTGCAAACTTGAAAAGAAAATGTTGTGAAATAGTGTGTTTTTAGCGAATTTTAGGTCTCTCTTGGATTAAGGGGAAAATTAAGTGTGGAAGATGGAAGCCTGCACTATGTGACTAACCCTAATTCATATCCCTTCAACCAAAAGGAAGTGTTGAGTGCTGAATAAGAAGAACAAACAAGGTTCGTCCCTAGCTCCACAGGTCAAATCTGGAATGATTGGGTGCTCAACAAGGAGGACACGTAGTGCCATGAAACCGTCCCCAACTTTAACCCCTTCTAGCCTCCCAAATCACCATTTTTGGTGGTAGAAGCAATAACAAGTTGGGTCCCTAATTAATCTAGCATCACAATCCTTTGCCCTTTCTTATTTACCCAAGATCCACAAAGTGGCAAGGGGAGGGAATAGGAGGAAAAGGTGGGGCACCAATTTGATTACTTTAGAACAAGTTAAAAAACTTAAAATAACCTTCATGATATTGCATGGATGGAAAAGACAAGCACTATGCAAGGTGTGGGAGAAATTAATTAAATTAAATGACTTGAAAATAAAAGAACAACCTCACAACTATGGCAGAAAATGGAGGACAAGCCTATTGGTTTTGGCCAAGGTGGGTAAATAAAAACAAAGCAGAAAATTAAATTTTAATCTAGCCTTCACCATATTGCATGGATGGCAAAGCCAATCACTATGAAAGGTGTGGTTGAAACAATAAAACTAATTTACAAATTTTAAACTTGGAAAGAAAGATAAATAATGCAATCCCAAGAGACTATCTTGGGTTGCTTACAATGTTTAGAGACTGAAATAGAGAAGAGGGTTTGGCACCCAAAGTCTTGGATGCTTCCTTGAGTCTTTTGGGGCCAAAAATATGCAGAAATCCTCTTTAAACCTGAAAAAAATGGAAAAAAACAACAAGCTTTGCTTGCTGGAAATTACTAAAATGACTTGAAATAGGTTGTTTTTATGATGACACAATATACTGAAATTATTTAATAAAAAATCTGAACACAAAAAGATATATTAGATTGCAAATTTAGAAGAAAATAATGCTAGAAATTGATAGATATGTGGATGAAAATGAAAACAGAAAATATAAGAAGCTTTAAATGGCCAAAAAAATGGATTTTCAGATCTGAAATCCACTCCTCCAAGCCTTCAGTAATGTACATATTTTGTAAACCCTTGCTACAAGATACAACAAGAAGGTGAGTGTGTTATAATAAATTGCAAAATACTTTCCAAATCTACTAGAAACAACTCACAAAGACTAATAGTAATACTACTACTAATCTATCCCAAGAAAAATACTTTGTTTGATTCTTCAAGTAAAAATGAAAGAAAGGAAATACAAAAAAAAAATTGCAGCAATATTACCTCAAAAAAAAAAAAAAACAATGGCTCCAAGAATACTCCAAGAGACATAAGAAATATTCCAAATCTTCTATTTTATTAACCAAGAAAATATTTTCCCAATGGCACCAAGAATCATGAGAGAAAATGGGAGAGAATGAGAGGGAGATGGGAGAGATTTTGGCATAATAGAGTTGTTGTAAGAATATCTGTGAACATGAGGAGGAAAATGATTTCTTTTATATGAGGGAGAGAGGAAAGACCCCTATCGAATGAATTACAAGTGCCATTCATCCAAGAGAGATGGACAAAGTCAAGGAGGGTGCACTTTTAGGGTTTTAGCATGAGTTAGGGTTTGAGGGGTGAGAGATGAAGGGGGAAAACACATTTATATTTTACCAAACATGAAGTTAGGCTCAATGAGGGGCACACTTAGGGTTTTCACATCCTTCTCACTTTAATTTTTATTTTCCCATGGGTTCTTGAGCAAGGTGGGCACACTTTTCACTAGGGATACATCACTTTTGGTAATTGGCTTAGAATTAGGGGTTATTCTAAGTGGAAAGTAACTTTTCCAACTTATTAAATACATTAGGAAACATTTCCCCACTTTATCTCATGACTTCAGTCATTTTTACAATTTTTAGCGTTTTTACCTTAGCCAATTAAATGTTGACTTTTAACTGACTCTCACTCCTCAAGGAAAATGACCTAGAAAAACATGTTCAATTGAGTTGAAGCTTCATCTAAGGGTATAGGGGGTCATAATTAATTTGATTTGAATACCTGCACCCATATAAAAATTCCCCAAGTACCAATGTTTTACATTTTACATCAAAAATAATTAAAATTTCCAATTAATGGAAAATTTTAATAATTAAAAAATATCTATATAAACTTAAAGGAATTCCGCAAGGCTCTAAGATATGTCTAGCATGGTCATTCACAACATCACTAAACCTTATTCACCTCATGGTCTCAATCATCAGAACCTCTTTCACCACTTTTGAGGATTTTGTGAGTGAAAAACTCAAGGAAAATTAATCTTGTCTGGTAGGCACGATTAATTACCTGAGGAAAAAAAACACTCAATGCAATGACTTCCCTAATGATAAAGTCCTAGGAAACTATCTAAAAATTTATTCATGCTAACATATTACATTATTATCCTACACAGGGGAGGGGACATTTCGAGTACATAGAAAGACATGCTAGGGGCAAAATTTTCCCTACCGAGCCATAAGTCTTCAAAATATGTTGTACCACAAGGCACATAGCTTCATGGTACATGACGTTGACACCTAGTCAAAATAGGTGGTCAAAACCTATCTCGACATGGGGATGTGTGCTAGATCTTCGAGAAGGAGAGCATTCGAGAAATTCACAATCTACAAAAAAAACGTTCGCACCAATATCCAACATAAATACATGCGTAAAAGAATAACCCATAAATGAAATGTTATTGACAATAATCACATAAGTGAAATGACTATACAATGAATTATACACATTACTAAAATAAATAATGAAATTGAAAGAATCAGAGGAAAAATGTTAGAGATACGTTACAAAAGGTGCCCCTTTGCACACCAAGTTGCTCATCATCTGAAAAATAACTTGAGTTGTTTCCCATTCCTTGGAATATTCATGGGCTCACAATCCAAATGGTTGAGGTAGAAAGAATTAGGACCTGCTATTTCTCGGATCACATATGGACCCAACCAAACTCTATCAAACTTCCCATGCTTGCCTTCTTTTTCCTTGCCTTTATCCTATAACAACATTGTATCCTCAACTATGAAATCCCTCTACCTTTTTGATTTATCAAATTCTCTTTTAATATTTTCCTGATTTTAGCAATTTTGATCATAAGTCATTCTTATGTTTTCATCCAATTAAATCATTTGATTAATCATGTTCTGAACTACATCTTTTCCTGTAGAGAAATCCCGAATTAAATCGCATGTTGAAAGCTTAAGATGTACTGGAAATATAACATCCAAACCATAGACCAAGTCAAATGGACTTTTCCATGGTGCAACATTCTTTGTTATTCTATCTGCCCATAATTCATATTTGATTTTACAATCCCCTGACCTCTTGTTTTCCCCAACAATTTTCTTGAGAATGTTCATTAGATTTATATTGCTTGATTATGCTTGACCATTTCCTTGGGGATCAAAATCAAATGAATGTGATAAGATAATTCCATATTTGAAACAAAAAGAGGACATCTCCTTAGAGGAAAAGGATTTTTCATTATCTATTATTATCTTTGAAGGAACACCAAACCTAGTTATTATCTTATCTTCAAGGAAATCCATGGCAACCTTTCTAGTTGTTGATTTTGTAGGGATGGATTCAACCCATTTAGTGAAGTAATATGTAGTTTTTAAGACCCATGAATAACCATTACTTGAATTATCCTTAAATTTTCCTATGAAATCCAAACCCCACTACTGAAAAGGTGCTTCAACCACTACTAGTTGTAAAGGGAGGGAAACTAACTTATGTTTTCCTATGAAAATATGACAAGGCTCACATTTTCTTACAAATTTATGGACATCTGAGAAAATGTGGGGCAATAATACCCAACTCTAAGGATTTTATGAGTTGTTGTTTTAATTGCATAGTGACCACCATAAAATATGACATGAAATTCATCCACTAGTCTTTTGGATTCAATTTCATCAATACACATAAGGATTTCTCCATCAGGATTTCTCCATCTTAATCCAAATTTAGTGATGACATACTTGGATTTTTTTTTTCTTAAGGCTCTTTTCTTATGACCCATAAGATGGTCTGGACATGTGAGGTTCTTAAGATAGAAAAGTATATATGCATACCATTCAACTTGTTCAAGCCTTAATATGTTTGGGGAATATTCTAGAACATCATTTTGACAAATGATACCCAAATCCTTTTCATTCCCTTCAGTCAAGATTTTAGCTAGACCTTGCCCCTTGATTAATTTTGTAGGCTTGATTTCTAGGTCATATTCTTCAATTTTAGTAATTCATCTTCCCCTTGTACCTAATCCTTCTGACTAATATAACACAACTTTAACTGTTGAATTAGGAACATAACCTATTACTTTGGAATATACAATGAAGACTCTGAAATGTTTTAGGGATTTTACCAAAGCATATGCATGTTTTTCAACCATGGGGTATTTTATTTCTGCATTTTGCAAGGCCCTACTCATGTAAGAAATGGGTTTCTCATGGACTTGGTCATTTTTCTGAAGCAAAACGCCAGCAATGGTGTCTTCAGAGGGAAAGGAGAAAATCTGAAAGTATTTGGAATAATCTGGACTTACTAAGATGGGAGCTTCAGATATAGGATTTTTTATTTCCTTGAAAGATTTCTTGCTCTGATCATTCCATTCAAATTTAACATATTTCTTAAGCAACTTATATATTGGCTTGACTATTTATGCATAATTAAGAATGAATATGTGAACAAAATTTGTTTGGCCTAAGAAGGATTGAAGAGATTTATTTGATATAGGCAAAGTTTCCCTTATGTTACTCCAAAAACTGATTTATCCATATTTAATGAAATCCCAAATTCCCTACATATTTCAAAATCATGTTTTAAGTTACTGATGTGACTCTTCCCATATTTTGAAAACATTGTTAATTCATCCTGATATATTTCAATGATCATTCCAATTAATCCTCTAAAGGCATAATCCATAGCTCTTTGAAAAGTAGCTCCAGAATTGGATAATACAAAAGGCATTCTTAGATATTCAAAGATACCCCATGGAGTAGTGAAGGTAGTTTTATGCCTATCCTCTTCTTTGACCCTGATCTGATTGTAACCCGAAAACCCATCAAGAATTGAAATCATTCTAGAATCGGTTACCCTTTGTAGTAGTGTTTCCATCTTAGGGAGAGGATAGTTATCGTTTTTACACACAATATTCAAATTTCTGAAATCTATACATAGCCTGATTTTACCATTATTTTTTCTAGCCACAACCAAATTTGAACACCAGGAAGAATTTCTAGTTTGGGCTATTATTTTGGCTGCTATCATTTTTTGCAACTCCTTTTGGACCAAAGGAGCTAACTTGGGGTTAATTCGTCTCAAATTTTGTCTAAAGGGATTATATTCCTCCTTCAATGGAATGACATGCTGAATCACATCCTCCCTATAGACCTTAAGCTCATCATAGGTGAAATCTAAAACATCCCTATATTCTCTTAAAAATTTAATAATTTATTTCCTTTAGTCTGTAGGTGTGCTTTTTCCAACCTTCACCATCCTAGGCTCTTCATTAGTTCCAATGTTAACTTCAAAGTGGTCACTTGGTTTTATACTTGTTTCCTTCTTTTGTTTGTGACCATCTTTCTTGTCAAATAATTTTTCTTGTGAAACAAGGCCTCTAGGGACTARSTTAATCTTATAATMATTTTTTGTATAATTACATCCCTCTTCTTTTTCATTGACGTGGAATTCGGAAAATTSTTGCATGTAATTCAAGAACCTAATGACKTGCTTATCATCATCAAATATTTGTCAAYGATTTATATTATTCAGAACTGAWRKCCTAAATATGACTTCTAYTGTAATGTTTTCTTTAATCAAATCTTGGGAGAGTTGAAGAGTGGAAGAAACTAYAGCTAATTCATTTGMTTTAACRTTCTGATCTCTAGGAACAACAATAAGGTTTAAGGCATCAATACTTTCCATGGAGTCCCATATTGCATTYCATTAACTTTTAAGACTTTTAGATTTGCATGCAAATTTGTTCTTAAGTTGTTGGATGACCAGATTTTAATATCCCTTTATGTTCAAACATTTKACACCCATGTCCTTCCAAATCTCTAGACCAAGAAACAAATCCTCATACYCAGCCACATTATTAGTMGCATYGAAYTCCAATCTATATGCRAACTTACATTCCTCACCATATGGAGACTCAATGACTATGCTAGCACCTTTCCCGGATCTAGAAAATGAACCATCAAAATGCATGTACCATACTKCATTAACTMTTTCCTCTTTAAATTYTTCTTATAAGGGCCCCAAAGATTTAGYTAAGATGACATAGYTTCCAAATCCATCTTCTTTATACTTTAATTCATTTCTRGGATTCCTTGGTTCTTCTACATTATACCTTCTTTCCAATTCTCTATTAAGTTTGAACACATCCCCATTTGGAGTGGGAATGGTATCATAAGTTGAATCCATTTGTATATTGCCTCCAAAATATGCAGTTGTTTTTCTTGAAAGAAACATACCCCAAGAATCTCGCACATCAATCAATATTATTCCCATTTATGTTATGATGTTTGGGAAAGAAGCCAAGTGTACTTGTAAACTTTTAATCAAACCATGCAACTTAATCATTTTATTATCCATGGCACAAATGTTATGGTAAGGCCTTGAAATCCTTAAATTTAATTATTCCATCACTTTCTTATTCATAACATTTGAACTTTCTCCAGAATCAAGCATGAAATTGTGAAGGAGATGGTTGTTCACAAGTAGAGAAAGGAAAAATGGTTGATTATTTTCATTACCCCTATCCCAATTTTGCAAAATCATAGGTGCATCCCAGTAAGCTATAGTTTTTGGCCTGTAAATATTGATTTGAGTATATTCTCTGTCTTTAAGTAGTTTCTCCCTTTGAGATGGGATCTTCATAATTTCTGCTACAGGGACCAACATTTTTGCATTATTCAACCATCCCCCTAAGTCAATATTTAATTTTGTATCTATAGGAAAACGTTATTTAGGGGGGGGAAGAGGTACATTAGGAACGCTCACTTGAATTTGGTCTTGATTTTAGGTTCCATTCTTTTGATAAGTTAAACCTCTATATCTAGTCAAATCTGAAACCTACTTGGAAGTAGGATTAGGAACAAATGTTTTTGTTGCTTTGTCTACCACATCGTTCATGTAGTTTAGATCCCTACCATGCTCTATTAATTCCATCCAATAATTCATGCCAACATTATATTTTCAACCACACATGTTAACTTGTTCATTTTATGATTGAGAGAAACCTTTGTCACCACAAATTTCAAGGAAGATTGGGCAAGTTAACTCTTTGTGAAATTCCCAACAAAGCCTACAGTAAGGGATAACTTAGTGATCAACCAAGTTAGTCGAATCAAAATGATTTGGTGGTGTTTTCTCTTGAGGTGGGGATCTTTTTGGCCATTTATCATTTGGCTTGTGATAAGATCTACTAGATTGAGCCCTTTCCATGGATATCAACCTATTTTTCATGGTTGTCATCTAATTAGCATGGTTAATCTTGATTTGATTTATTTGATTAGCCTGGCTAATATCCATTTTCTTTATCTGAGTAGCCTAATTAACCTCCATTTTAATTGAGTGAGTTCCTTCATACCATCACTAGAAGACTCTTGGTTTTCAAATTTCTTGTTCTTATCCTCATTGGTTTTGGAAGAAGTTCCCCTTGAGAAAACAAGAATATTTGACTTCATAGCATATTGCATATTATTATATATCCTTATAACATACTTATGTGAATCCTTTAGTGTTGTTGGTTTTTTGTCCTTTCACTGATATTTGATTTCACCCTCAAATACTTCCATATAATGAATTAAAATAGATGCATCAGGGGGCTTAATAGTTTGGGGAAGGATTTTAACCAAGTCATTAAATATCTTATTCAATTATTCCATTGTTTCATTTTCCTTATTTTGACATGTGATAAGGGCAACCAATAAATGACGATCCTCTTTCTGATCACCCCAACTTTCATTGAAAGCCTTTTGAATTTCAACCAAGGTACTAAATGTATTATCATCCTGTTCCAAGAACCAATCTAAGGCATCATATTCCAATGACAAGACAAAAAGATTCATCTTGGTGTCTTCATAGTTTTGAGTATTGCACCATCCACTAACACATACACCAAATATTTTTGATGTGAGACTGGGCACTCACAACATTGTTTCCATGAAAAATAGTCAACTTCTCAATATATTTGTCAGGAATAGGATGAGGATGAATTTGAATGTTAATAAAATTACATGGTTTAAATTCATCACCCATAGTTGTTGTAGTATTAGTTGTTTCAAAAAAGAGATGTATATCATAGATTGTTTATTCCGCAAGACTTTCAAGTAACCTACGAGGATCTAGTCTCTTTTATTCCCCTAGCTCCATAGGTTAAATCCAGAAAGTTTGGGCACTCGAAAAGAAGGACATGTAGTTTTGTAGAACTGTCCCTAGCTTCAAACCCTTCTAGCTTCCTAAGTAACCCTTTTTGGTGGTAGAAGCAATAATAAATTGGGTGGCTAATTATTCTAGGCTCTCAATCCTTTTCCCTTTCTTAGTTACCCAAGATCCACAGAGTGGAAAGGGGAGGGAATATGGGGCAAAGTCAAGGCATGAATTTGATTACTTTACAATAAGTTAAAAAAACTTAAACTAGCCTTCACGACATTGCATGGATGGAAAATCCAAGAACTATGCAAGGTGTGGGAAAAATTGAATAAATTAAATGACTTGAAAATAAAAGAACAACCTCACAACTATGGCACAAGATGGAGGAAAAACTTATTTGTTTTGGAAAAGGTGGGTAAATAAAAGAAAAGAAGAAAATTAAATTTTAATCTAGCCTTCATGATATTGCATAGATGACAAAGCCAATCACCATGCAAGGTGTGGGCGAAACACTAAAACTAATTTACAAATTTTAAACTTGGAAAGAAAGATAAAGAATGCAAGCTCAATAAACTCTCTTGGGATACTTACAATTCTTAGAGAATGAAATAGAGAAGAGGGTTTGACACCCAAACTCTTGGATGCTTCCTTGATTATTTTGGGGCCAAAAGTATGCAAAAACCATACTTAAACCTACAAAAAACAACAAGCTTTTCTTGCTGAAAATTACTAAAATGACTTGAAACAAGTTATTTTTATGATAACACAATACACATAAATTATTTAATAAAAAATCTGAACATAAAAAGAGAGATTAGATTGCAAATTTAGATGAAAATAATGCTATAAATTGATAG
>JASDQU010372119.1:27423-51427 GCA_032191745.1 Picea mariana | reverse complement strand
TTTATTGAGACTAATTTTTATATACATGATCAATGATGTGGGATTTGTAAAATGTATCCCATGACTATATGAAAGTATTTTGCTTCATCCATCTAATAATTCATTAGACAAATTTTAGGTTTTTTCCTTGTCACACCATGGTGGTGGCTCATCTTGAGGAAAAACCTTTGGTTGAGTGATTAATCTTCCTAAATCGATTCATGTATTCGTTGATATTATAATCTCTCTTTTGGGTCTTGTTTCTAAAGTTATGGTTTCAATTACATGTGATGCTTTAAGTTTTCTAAATTCGATGAGATGATAATCTCTTTTGGGTCTTGTTTCTAAAGCTATGGTTTAAATTACATGTGATGATTTAAGTTTTCTAAATTTGCATTTAGAAGTAAAACGTTTTCTCTTTCCTTACATGATAAATAATTATCATCTATGAACTTATTTTTGTTGCTATAATTAAGTGTTTAACAAAAGAATTTGGATCTACACCATGCATTCGAGGAAGGGACTATGGTGAGTTTAATATAAATAGTGGTGTTAGAACTTCAAGGTTAGCTCTAAGACTTAACACTAGTACAATTTGAGAAATTTGTGACCACATAACCAAACATGTTAGTTGTGGCATTTGTTATAAGCTATATACCTGTAAATTTGAGAGAATTTGATGTGTCTTAAGTGTCGTGTTATAAATTACTAACATAAACTATAAACATAGGTTAGGGATACACATATACGACTAGTTTATGACTATTTCAGTATAATTAAAAATATTTATTACGTATGCTTAATTTAATTCTAGTAGTATAAAAATGGTTTTAGTGTGGTTAATTAGGATGTTTCATGTTGAAATATTTTTTGCATGCATAGATGTGCCCATGTTTTACGATACCACACTCAATATCATGCAATGTACATGTTTGTGAAATATAATTATTTACATGGATTGCAACTCTTGTCCAATGTATCGACAAGGTACATAGTAACTAGAAAAGACTATTGTCATGCTCATTATTTGGTGTAAATAAGGAGCAACAAACAACATTTCCATTTTTATTACATTATAGAAAAAAAAAATTTAAAAAATACCAATTACCTATGTTATAAAAACACTTCATAATGTTAGGAAATGAAAAACACTTCCACACTAAACAAGTGATGTATATTATTTACCCATATTAAATTTCACATTGTAGATTATTAACCCATCTGCAATTTCTTACTACGTCTATATTTAACCACCACTCTTCTTCGTGATTCCTTGTCTTGAATTGAGGTAATTTCGACAATTAAATCATGCACTTGGAAGTAGAATTATAACTTTCCAATTCAGCAATTAAGGGGACTCTAGACCTCTTTACTATAGCAAATTTTTATTTACAAATTGTATAACCATGACATCGAAGGACTGAGTAGTAATAAGTATATCTGATAACAGAGAAGTTAACGCAAAGGGAGAGCCATATCGAGCTCTAAACATGGAAACTATCAACGTTGACCTTTCATGTGTTGATACTTAAGCTTGGGAAAACCTTAGTTATGTTTTGTTACCAACGTTGACCTCCCTTCTCCTTCGGTCTCATATATATATGTGGACCTTAAACATTTTCTTAGGTAGTGGGAAGCTTTTTCTAAAGTAATTCTTACGTCCATGAAAGAAAGTTTCTTGTGAATTAAATTTTTTATTGTGATTAAGTGATGTATATTATTTATGGATGATTATTCTTGAGAAATTTAGTTGAATGAAACTATCTAGATAACTTTTTTTTTCCAATAGAAAAATTATCTCAATTATATTGATAATATAATTCTTTTACATCTTTGTCTCTATAACTAGGCACAAAATTGTTCCTCCAGACGGATCAGAAAGCTACAAACCCATACCAAAAAAAGACCATATGATTATGAGTGGTATCCTAAACTAGCTCAATATGTATCATATCTATAAACAAAAAGGAAACCTCAGAGCTGGCAAAAAAAATACGCCATTACATCAACAAAAAACATAGGGCAGCAACAACAAAATAAAACCGCAACACTATAGGAAGTTGATATGTATTCTTTGTCCCGTTATACCATTGATCCAATGATAAAATACGATGCATCCTTATGGTTCTCCAAGCGCTTGCTTTGATTGGAGATCTGCATCCTTGTTGAATTCCCTGGGAAAATGATCAAAATTGATTAAGGCGAAGCCTTTAACCAAGTCCGTTATCATGTCTTTCCATCCCTCGATAGCACAGCCTTTGAGAGTGCCTTTGTTTGATAACCAATCAATCACTACTTTGGAATCACCCAGAATTTGTAAGCAACTGACTGATAGATGAGAAGCCATAACGAGGGTAGACCATGCTCCTAAAAATTCATCTTTTGTATTAGTTCATCTACCGTAGTTGTATGCCCATTTTGTGACAGATTGATCTAGAAATTTTATAGCTCCACCCGCTCCACAATATAATCCATCATGTTGGACAGACCCATCAAAATATGCAATCAGAAAGTTGTTTTGTTGCTATAACATAATACTCCTCGAGAGTTTATCCTTTTTTTCCCTTCATTGTCGAGATGCTGAGCAAGGGATTTATAGATCACCGCAAGATGGGAGGGAGAAATCCCCTCGAAAATGGCTGTGTTCCTTTCGTTCCAGATGTTCCAGCTAGATAACTTAAAACTATATTATTGATTGTTTTTAATGTATTCTCCCACTCATGGTTGTTTCTAAAGTAATTGGAAGGTTGTTTCATAAAAAATAAGTGCATGCATGTATTATGATGAGGTAAATTTAGTTCTTGAAAATTAGACTAGGAATGAGTATGGGTTTAGATACCTTCATGTTCCTCAAAACTACTACCAGTCCTAAGACCTTAAATGGTCAAAACCGATCAAATGAATCCTTGACTATGGGCGTTGATTACGTGACTTGAAGGTCCTAACCTTGCAAGTGTAGGATGAGCCGTATACTTATTTAATTTCGCTATCTTTTGGGTGATCGGTTGAAATTGACTCTTCATACTTTAGGTTTTATAAATGTCATATATGATTTGTATCATTGACTCTTGATGTAATGTTGCATAGGTAGTAATTTATGGTTTACTAGAATTTATGGAGATGCTAACTATGAATAGATCGAATCCCTATAATTGTTATCATTATAGATATATAAATTTTTCTTTATATAATTGTTGTAACGGATAATCTTGTATCTTGCTTTATATATATATATATATACTACTACTACTACTACTTCGTTGTACTCGCTCACACTTGTGTTGTGTTTGGAGTGTTGTTACACCAACATTCTCCCACTTGTTGTCTTCTTTGTTGAAACTGGGATATTTATGAACTCTCGTTCACAGACCCAAGGCATCAATTCCCATTGCCTCTCTGCACCAAGAGAACTTCACAAGACTCACAAACTTGGTCAAATATTCTGCTCTGTTTTCCAACATGTCTACTTTCTCCAGTAGTACCTTGTTGCTTTCCACTTGTTTCTTTCCACCATGTCTCTCACGAAATGGTATTGTACATCAATATGATTATTCTTGGAATGATAAGTTGGGTTCTTTTCCAGGAATATTGTGCTTTGACTATCGCAACTTATCTTCATAGCTCTCTTCTCAAACGTGATTCATGAACACAACCTTTGCAGCCATATTGCTTGTTTTCTTCCATGACTGATTGTCATGTATTCATCTTATGTTGTTGACAAGGCTACAACCATTTGTCACTTACTCATCTAGCTAACTGCTCCACCGAATATCTTGAACACATATCCATTGGTTGACCTTCGACAACTCAAATCTCTAGCCCAGTTGGCGTCAATAAATCCATGTGCATTTAATTCACTATCACCTCCAAGTTTTCCTTGGTAGCATATAGCATAGTATTTTGTGCCACACAAATACCTAAATACTCTCTTGACAATTGTCCAGTGCTCCTTTCCAAGTGTCGACATGTATCTTCTCAACACTCCCACTGCATGGGAAATTTCTAGTTGATTGTAGACCATCGCATACATTAGACTACCAAAAACACTTGCATAGGGAATACATGCCATGTCCTCTATTTATTCTTATGTCTTTGGACATTGTTCAATAGTTAGCCTTTCTCCCATAGGAATTGGCACCTTCATAGGTTTGATATCCTGCATGTTGAAACGTTTCAAAATTGTTTCAATATACTTCTTTTGGTTCAACCAGAGCTTTCTAGTTGCTCGATCTCTCTTTAGCTCCATTCCCATTATGAAGTTCGTTTCACCGAGATCCTTCATGTCTAACTTGAAGGATATATGCTTATTCACCTCCTTTGTTGCATACATGTTATTTCTGATTATTAACATGTCGTCAACATACAATGCTACATATACGAAATGCCCACGTTCTTCTTTGAAATATATGTAGTTATCAACTTTGTTTCTCACAAATCCCAAACTAAGAATGCATTTTTAAAACTTTTGGTACCACATCCTTGGTGATTTATTTAGACCATAAAGGGATATTTTCAACTTGGACACCAAATATTTCTTTCCTCCTACTGCAAATCTTTCAGGTAGTTTCATGTAGATTTCTTCTTCCAGGTCCCCATGTAGGAATGTTGTCTTCACATCCATGTGTTCTATTTCCATATCGAATGTTGAAGCCAGAGACATTAGTACTCTAATGGAAGTTGATTTTGCAAAAGGGGAAAAATATCACTAAAGTCGACTCCTTCGACTTGGGAATATCCTTTCTCTACCAGTCGAGCTTTGAATTTCTTGACTTGACCTGCAATGTTAATATTCTTCTTGAATACCCACTTACTACCAATGGGATTTCTTCCATTAGGTAATTTTACTAAATCCCATGTCTCATTCTTATTCAAGGATTCCATCTCTTCGACCATGGAGTCCTTATAGAGTTTTCCCTTTGTTGAGTCGAATTCCTCCCTGATCGACTTGGGCTCTTTATTAATGGTAGTTAACAAAAATGTGGAACAAAATTCGGGTGGACTATACCTTTCGACTGGTTTTCTTACTCATTTTGACCTTCTTACAACTGGGTTTGGTTGTTCCACCTCTTCATCTAATTCATTTGAATCACCTTCTTCGTTCCTAAGTTCAAACCTCACCTTCTCTAGATTATTCTTTGTTTGAACCATCACTTCAAACTCGGACTTCCTTCGAACTTCTCTGAAGACCACATATTGATTGAACATTGTTTTCCATGATACAGGATCTCAGAGCTTATATCCTTCCATTCCTTTTTTGGATCCAATGAAAATACACTTGACAACCTTCTTGTCCAACTTATTGCTCTTTTCCTTGGCAACATGCACAAATTCTTCACAACCAAATACTTTGAGATGTGAAACCGAAGGCTTCTTACCAGACCATACCTCATGTGGGGTCATGTAGACTAGCGTTGACGAAGGAGACATATTCACCATATATTATACAGTGTCGATTACCTCTACCCAGAATTCTTATGCAAGCCCAACACCACTGAGCATGTTTCTTGACTTGTCCATCATTGTTCTGTTCATTCTCTCAACAACTCCATTTTGTTGTGGGGTATATGGTGTGGTATTTTGTCATGCTATGCCACACTGCTTGCAAAAATGATCAAATTTATTTCCACAAAATTCACCACCATTGTCAGTTCTAAAAACCTTAATCTGCTTATCTATCTGGTTTTCTACAAGAGATTTAATCTCTTTGAATTTATCGAAAACCTCTTATTTCTTCCTTAGGAAATATATCCATGTATTCCTAGAAAAATCATCTATGAAGGAGACATAATACAGGGATACACCAAATTAAGGCACTACAACAGGGCCAAACACATCACTATGAACCAATTCTAGAATCCCCTTTTCCCTTGTCTCTCTAGCTAGAAACCTCACTTGACTTCGTTTTCCATATATACAATGTTCACAAAAGTTAACTTATAAATTCTATTTAGGAAAATCTTTGACCATACCTTTGTTCTGCATAGCTCAATGTATTTTTTCTCCAATATGTCCCATCCTCTCATTCCATAGCATGGTTGGTTCATTTTGACAAGGACTTGTCGATTCGGGTTGAATCGACTTAGCCTGAGTTGAGTCAAGTTGAGTCGAAGTCGAGTCAAATTCAGGAACAATAATGTTGTTGCATCTGGTCAAGTCGACATTCCCTAATAACTTGTATAGGATTTCAATCCAACCTCATTTCATGAATACCATCGCACCTATGGCCATCTTGCACGTATCCTTATGAAATAGAGTGTGCACCCCTCCATCACTCATCTTGTTGAAAATTTCAGGTTTATTTCCAAACCCGGAATATATAGCACACCTGGAAGGGTTCTCCTCCTCCCATCTTGTAGTGTCAGTCGAAATCTACCTTGTTAAACAATTTTGGTTGTCGATTCTCCCCTCGAGAACACATCTCCTCCTTCATATCATTCATATTCATAGAACCATACTCTATGTGGTGTCGTATGATAAGATGCTCCTGAGTCGATCAACCAAACATCTTGATCCTAATTGTGTACTAGCCGATGCCAAGTATACATCACTTGCCTTACCTGGAGTTGTCTTTCTCTCATATGATTGCTTCTCATTGGATCCTGTATTGGATTTTGTTTCCTTTGACTTGTAGTCACTTTTCTAATTGCCCAAATTTACCGCATTTCCAACATCTTCTTGTTGTTGACTGAACCGAGGATTTAGATATACTCTTCGACTTGGAATTTCTACCAGAGAATTTTCCTTTATCTCTGTCAATCAGTTGACCTCTTACCACTAATGCATCTTCAGTTGAACCTTCCATGTTCTTCCTTCTCATTTATTATGACATTAGAGATGCAACCACATCTTCTAGCACTAATGTGGTTAAATTACTCCCTATAGCCATGACTAAGCTATCATAGGAGTTTGGAAAAGAACATAATAGGCTAACACATGTATCCTCCTCATTGAATTTGATATCTACAGAAGATAAATGGATTATTATGGTATTAAACACATTTAAATGATCAGTCGCCAAACTTTCCTCACTCATCCTCAAAAGATATTGCTTCTTTCTAAGGAACAAATTATTTACCATGGATTTTGACTAGTACAAGCTCCCCAACTTGTCCCATGGTTTCTTGTTCAAATCTTCACCTAAGACATTCAACAACACCAAATCTACAAGACAAATTTGAATCGTACTCCTTTCCCTTCTCTCGAGTTTCCCCCATTCTTCCCTCGACATACATGTTGGAATGGTACCTAGACAAACTGTGACCCATTGTTCTCGATCTACAAGGAGATCTTCAATTTTAATCTTCCAAAGATCAAAATTCTGGTCATTGAATTTTTTAATATCTATTCTCGAGCTACTTGCCATTCTTTAAGAACAATCTTTAAATATTTCTGACTTACGACTCTTACTGAACCTAGAGTTTAGCTCAAATCCAAGGTTTTTGAACCAAGCTCTGATACCACATGTTAGGAAATGAGAAACACTTCCACACTAAACCTAGTAGAAGAGAGGAAGAAATATTTAATCAAGAAAGTAAATGACAAAGAAAACACATAGTATACATAGATTTTACTCTAGAAACACAAAGGGAAAAACCAACATTCCTTTAGCGTTTTTCTCTCTTGTTGTCTTATTCATTTAGAATAAAAGGTTACATTCCTAGCCTTGGTCTACACCTAAGACAAAATCGACATCATACCTTCTTTCTTTACATAAGAAAAACCCTGTAGCCAATTCATCTTACACCTACATGATCAACAACCTCTAAATGATTTCTCTAAATATTTTATTTTACAACATTACAATACACCTTACTTATAGGATTTACAGTAGGAAAAACACTAAAGAAAGGCACCCAAAAATGGTTATAGATCCACGCAGATCATTGGCTACAAATCCTGTGAATCTCGATATTTTGTTGCAGACGACTCTGAGTCAGTTTACTAGTCGACCTCCACTCATTCTTCAATTGTTTCCATGTGCACGTCTGTCGACCTCTTGTCGATTGACCTCTTCTATTTTACCCGGTCAAACCACATCGACCTTCAACTTTCACTGCTAGTCCATCCACCTTGACTAGACTTTTACTACAAATAATATAACAACCCAACACATAAACTCAAGGATACTTAAAGCTCTGTAACTTTATTCCCCTTGAGATGGGATACACATTGGAACTACATGAGGGATATGCCATTGAAACTACCTCATTGTGTACTTGGTGGAAATTGGAACTACTAAACTGGGACTAGCTCCACTGTCAAAAAGACCTTTCAACATTAGCCAACCAACCTTTTTTTCAATTCCTTCCCTAGCTAGGATTTTAAGTAATGACCCAATTCAATACCTGAAACCTTTTTCTACATTGTTTTTTTCATGTAGGTTTTGTTTTTCATGTTTCTTATATGAATATATGTTGGTTAAAAGTACCTGAACTAAATGATCACACCTTTTAGGTGTCTTTGGAAGATTGAATTTGTCCACCTATTAATCAAATCCTTGTGAAAATAGAATATTGTAATGTCAAACTCAATAAAGCCAAGAGTTTGGCATTTGAAAAAAGATTTTATATTTTTACAATTAACTTTGTAGAGGATATTCATCATGCTTCGCAGCTTGCATTTTCAAGCAATCTACCATTCTATATGGCTCTTGAATGTCTAACTTTTCTCCATCTATTTGATTGGATGTAATGATATGAGATATCAGAGAATATGAAATTCATACACTTATTATCCATGTTGAGGTTTGTAGGCTCCAAGTGTTGGAATCACTTGTATATATGCATGTGTCTTCAACATTACACTCATGTTGGTACAAACATTTAGGTTTTTGAATTTACACCCTGTACATATGCTTGTATTTTAGAGGAGTGCACAAAGTCAAAATTATTGTTCGAAGGAAAGAAAATCCAATCACATATGATCGTAAGTGGACTTAATTCAAGCATTTGTATGAAAAATCCTCTATGTGAATAGTATGTTAAGTGTGCAAAATTGAAGGATGCACAGCAAGTGTTTGATGAAATACATGAACAATATATATCCTTGTAGGCTAGGATGATTGTAGGATATGAAAGGAATGAGTATTTTAAGGATCCACTCAAGATTTTTTATGAGAATATGGAGAAACTATGGTTTCTTGGAATGCAATAATTGCAAGGTATCAACACAATCATGTCTAGAAGGTAGTAGAAATTTACAATGAATTGCAACATGTTGGCATGAGGCTAGTTCAAATCACAATTTATAGTGTTTTAAGTGTGTACTAGTGCCTAGAGACTTTGTCCAATGGCAAGAAATACCATGCCCACTCTATCAAACCTAGATTTGATTTAAACATGTTTATGGGATGTGCTCTTATTGATGTGTATGATAAATATGAGAGTACATAGGATGCACACCAAGTGTTCGACAAAATATGTGAATGAAATGTAGTTTCTAGGAATGCAATAATTTCAATATATGCTATGCCATTTTCTATTGTCATTATTTCTTCTAGATTATAAAAAATGAATTTGTTATGGTTTTATTCCTTCATTGGATGAGAAATTTGGTTGCATATTTTTTCCTTCAACAAGTCATGTTGTTTTTAGAGGAAGATAACACATTATCTATGTTTTTTCAAGCATCATCCTACTCTTTTTTTGGATTTCCTAGTTGCTTAGATAGAGACTTCACCTACTATATGAAAGGCTTGCATTTTGTATGGGTTTTTAGAAAGTGAATCAAGTCATATAAAGACATTGATTGTAAGTAACACCCAAGTCAATCATAAGATGAAATATTGTTACGAGGAAATCTCTCTATGGCATGGGGTAAACCACAACAGACGGAATGACACACAAAAATCAAATCTAATCCCAAGTATGTTATATAAATGAAATGCTAACAAGACAATGCCAAGAGCCTACCTCGTCCGGACGTTCAATGAAGACCATAGTTGAGCATGCAACTCAAAGCTTTATACCTGCAACGTGTCCTCAACAACCAAGATACGCAAGCATATGGTGATATTTAACACCCCTGTTTCCCCCAGTTTGTAAATATAACTATATGGCCCAAGAGACTACGACCAAACTCAATATGTATGAATGTTTGATTTGATGGAACTTTGCATAAAAAGGCCAATGAATGTAAATTATGTTATTTACTAGAAAATGGATAACTGTTGCATGACTGCTGGAAAGGGGGTGTGCTAAGAGAGACCACGAATGTTATGAAAGAGATGGTGAAGGCGACCAGGAATGGTTGTGTTAACCTTCACCAGTCTAGTACCTTACTAGGTTTAATTGTTCAAGATCAGAACAAAACCTCTAACCTAGAAATAAATTACAATCAGGCCAGTAGGTGGGAAGACCTCCTCAAGAGTTAATGAGGGAACGAGGCAGAAAACCCATCTATAAGGCTTTCAGACCTGACCATGAATTGGGAATTCGAGCCACACATAATCTTGTTGAGGAAGGAAAGAAAGGAAGTGTGGTGGGCAAAGGAAGGCATGTGAAGAGTGCAGAGATGAGAGCTTAAGCTCTCGGGTCTGAGAAAGGACTGAGAAAAATGGGAGTGAGTTCTGATCGTAGAAAATAGAGACTAAGCCAGGAGAAGGAGAGTAACCTTCATCCCTATCTATTTTTGTATTGGGAGAAAGAGAGTGACCTTCGTCCATAACTTTCATTGAGTTGGAAGAAAGAGATTGAATATCAAAGCATCATGGTCTAAGCTCGGGGGTGGCCAGTAGTAAATCCATTAGGAGTGACTGAGCCTATGGCTGGGTAGAAACTAGCACCCCTTTCAGTAGTCGCATCACGCCTTATGGTTCTTATAAGAGTTTTCATGCCTTGTGCTTTGAATTGGAAATAATGGATGCATGTGTGTATTTATATGTCTATGAATGGTTTCTGTATTGAAATGATTAAGTTATGAGTATGCGTTCGTTCCCTTGAGAACTTATGCTTCTGCTTGATTTTCCATATGCTCCAGTTTAATCCCTCAAAGGTGCTTTCCCCGAGGAATTACATCACAGCTCTAGAGTCGAATCAAGCCTCTTGGCATCGCTATCGTTTTGGTAACCTCACGAGTGTACCTTGCCCTGTTTCAAAGCGTATAGTTCTGCGAGTTAGGGAGGCATTTCTTTCAAACCAGTAGTCTAAGAGGCTTTGAACTCGAGCCTGAGTCCTTAACAAAAAACCCAACTAAGAGTAGATTTCATAGCCCAAGATTCATCTGAAGGTCCATGTGACCTGGGTCTAGGAACCCTGTGCTAAAAGGAGTTAGCTCATGAAGGTTTCGGAACTTAGGGAGTTTCGAAGATCTTAGGTGTCAAATTTCACGATAGTCAAACTTATCTTAACTACCCGAGTAACGAGAGTCATAGATGACTTAAGAACCTGACAGAAGAGATGGATGTGAGTCATTCATTGGAAGGAGAAGATATCCCAGTCGTCAGATAGACTAAAAGACCCACTGGATTTAACAAGTCAAACACAAGCCACTCGATTAAATTGATGGTTGGGAATCATTGCGGAGCGTGAAGGTGAAATTAGCGGACATGTTAGTTCACAACCCACAATCAACCAACGTCGTTGATCTATTTGGGAATGGAATATCAATGACCAGGATCAGATAGAGTTGGGAGATCACCTCCCAAATCGCGAAGATTGGACCTCGCAATCACTGTGAACCGTCGATCTGTGAATGGAGATCTATGGTGGGGAATCATTATGGAGCGTGAAGGAGAAATTAGCGGACGTGCTACTTCACGACCCGCAATTCACCAACGTCGTTGATCTCATTCAATTGGAGGGTCAATGACCAATATTTGATCGAGTTGGACGAGTAATTTTTCAGATTGCGGAGATTGAGCTCTCTGATAAAGAGTGAGCATGTTGGGGCTCTGCAATCACTATGAATCGTCGATCGACGAACAAATTGGTAGTAGTCGGATTATGACCGTCATACCTAGAAAATTTATTAGGTAGATAGTCATGAGCTCCTTTGGAACTCCTCGGAGTAATGGAGTCCATCTGTGTCGTCGATCTGAGAACAAGGACACGTGGAAAAAATTCGTCGACTTCAGGTGTAAGCACTCTGGGAGAAAGCGAGTGGGGAGAGGTTGAAACTCCTGGAGGGCGAAGGGTCGAAGTGAATTGCAGTCGTTGATTTGTGGGAGACACACGTCGATTGATCGTCGAATTCAGGTGTAAGCACTCCGGGAGAAAGAAAGTGTGGAGAGGTTGACACTCCCGAAGCCTGAAGAGATGAAGCAGATCTGAGCCATCCAAACCAAAGGGACAGGTGTCATCAGATCCTGCATTTCGGAGGAAAGTCACTCTGGGAGAAAAGGGGATGTGTTGAACAAGAAACTCCCGAAGGTCGTAGATTCAGAGTCCACCTGAGTCGTCTGTCAGCTGAGGATAGGTGTCAGCAGATATTCCATTTCAGAAGATAGCCACTTCAGAGGAAAGTGGGGTCACGAGAGTTGAGAACTCATGAATGTTGAAGTCTCGAAGAAGTTCATAATCGTTCATCACAAGGGACGTGTGGTGCTCAATATTTAACTCTAGGTACAAATTACTTTGGAGGAAAAAGAGTTGGAGTTCTCAAAACTCCCGAACGCCGAAGTCCCGAAGAAGGGCATAACCATTGATCATAAGGGATGCATGGTGCTCGATCTGTAACTCCTGTTACGGAGTACTTCATAGGAAAAAGAGTTGGAGTGCTCAAAAATCCCGAACGTCGAAGTCCTGAAAAAGGTCATAATCGTTGATCACAAGGGATGCATGGCACTCGATCTGTAACTCTGGGTACGGAGTACTTCGAACAAAAAAAAGGTGTAGGAACGTTTGAAACTCCCAAACACCGAAGTCCTAAAGTAAATCAGGGCCATCAAAATTCTTGAGGACACACAACGTCGGACTGTGCACTTCAGAGGTTTACCGCTCCATAGGATTCGCATGGTGATCGTCTTGGTGCCTGTTGTATTGGCATATGGTCATAGCCTGCAGATATATGAAAGTATAGGGGGATGAAAGAAACTAAAGATATTTGGAGAGGATATATGCCTGAGCTCGTTTCGGAGCATGGATATCACGGTTGGAAAACTTTGGGAGACCAGAATGGAATAGAGACCCCTTAATGAGGGTATTGTTTTCTCAAGAAGAACGAAATTTTTACACCCCGTTGTGGGTGTGTTACAAATTGGTATCAGAGCATGGTTACAACACTTGGCTTTCTTGGGCTCATGGACAAGTTGCTTAAAAACCATATTTAGAGTACTTTTAAGAGTGACACCCTATCTTACCTCTTTTTTAAAGAGTCTGGTTAAACTTTTATTGAGGAAAAGAATGAAACTTTCTACTGTGTGTGCATTTAAAGAAATTTGAACTGTGTATTGTTCATAAACTAATAGATTGTGGCTAACAAAAAGTGTTTTTTTAGCACTCAAGAACTCAATAAATCACGGGAAAACTTCAAGTCTAAAGGATGGTGATGTGATATGAAGCAAGGGATGTCTCCCACAATAAAGACGAAGAATATGTCGAAAGGAGGGCGATGGAAACCCTTCGAATATGGATGAAACTGTAAGGAGCCTCAGGGACAAATTACAGAATTGCAAGGCCGACAACGAGAAATTGATAAAGGAGAAAGAAAAACAAACAGAAATTAACGCAGTCTTGCTGCAGAGCTTATCCGACATACAAAGGCAACTACAACATGAACCCACAACTAGTCATGTGGACCGACGACATGTGAAGAGAAGTCATAGTCCACCTGAGATCTGAAAACATGGCCCCATAAGTGACCACACTAGAACAAGTACCTCGAAGAAGGCCCAACCTTGAGGCAGGGGACCCTCATTGGGAGAGTCCTATAGAAAGGAAGTTGGCAACTCCGAGGGATATTTTAGTAGAAAAACTAGCTCACATTCTCAAAGGAAATGAAAGAAGCGAAAGAATTCCAAAAGTCGTGATCCTGAAGAATTCAAGAAATCCAAACCACCCTCTTTCAATGGAGAGATTAAGAAAGGGGAAGAGGTTGAATATTGGTTGCTTGGTTTAAAGAAGTACTTCAGAGTCCATGACTACTCTGAAAAATTGAAGCCTCAAATAGCCATCTTCAACCTGAATGGAAAAGCTTCCATTTGGTGGGAAGACCTTAGGAATGTGAAAGGAGTCCATGAGAAGGACTTGTCATGGAAACAGTTTGAGAAATACTTCAGGAAGAAGTATATGTCAGATAAATACATGGATGGGAAGACTAAGGAGTTCTATGAACTCAGGATGGGACAACTCACCATAAATGAATATGTCAATAAATTCCTTGAGCTACTGAGGTATGTACCCTGCATAAAGGATGAAAAGGTAAAAGTGCAGTGATTTATTAGTGGGCTACCTCATACCTACTGGGACAGGATTGAGTTTGATGAACCAAATACCTTAGAAGAGACCATCCGGAAGGCAAGGTATTGTTATGAACAATTTGGGAGTAAGACAGGACCTCATGAGGACTGGAGGAAGAAGAGTAGTTCGGGATTCAAGAAGAAGGGGTTTAAATACTCAATATTTAAGAACTACGGGAAGGTTTCTAGGATGAACCTTCCTACTAGAAGTGTGTAACAGCAAAATTTCCCCTCTCAGAGTGGAAATAAACATTTTGAGGCAGTCCCAGGAAAGACTAATAACCCAAAGAAAGAACCCTTAAAATGTTGGGGTTGTGGAGAAGAACATTGATTGAGGGATTATTCACAGACAATAGAATAGTAGGAGATTCTACAATATCCAAGAATCTACCACCGTCAATTATGTGGCTAGGACCATGCCACGAATTTATGCAGCCTTGGACAATAATCAAGTCGACCACCAAGCTTCAGTGGTGGATATGGAAGGTATGATCACCAACCATCTAGTTTCTATTTTAATTGACCCTGGTTCTAATTTGAATTATGTGGCCCCTCATACTGTTGATAAGTGTAAACTGCAATCGGTTAGACATGTTAATTCATGGTTGGTACAACTAGCCACTGGGACCAAAAGAAAAGTAGGAGAGGTCATATTATCTTGCCAATTCATCATGGATGGATTTCCCACCCGAGCAACCCTTAACACTTCCCCTGGGATCTTATGACTTGTTGATTGGTATGGACTGGTTGGATTCTTATAAAACTAAGTTGGATTGTTACCATAAAACTTTAGAATGTGTAAATGAAGAAGGGAGAAATATAGCCCTCCAAGGGATTCAGAAGCCTGTCTCAATGAGAGAAATATCAGCCCTTCAAATGAAAAAGTATTACAGAAAGGGGTGTCCTTTATATGTAATACAGGTGTTGGAATCTATTGAGGATGACAAACAAAACCTAAAGGACCACTCCATATTAAGAGAATACAAATACGTGTTTCCAGAAGAGGTACCAGGTCTACCTCCAAGAAGAGACATTGACTTCCCGATAAAAATTGCACCAAGAGAAGTGCCAGCATCTAGAACGCCCTATAGGATGAGTACGTCAAAGCTGGTTGAGCTCAAGCTACAACTAAAGGAGATGATGGAAAAAGGCTACATATGACCCAGTGTATATTTGTGGGAAGCACCCGTCTTGTTTGTTAAAAATAAAGATGGCACACTCCGGTTGTGCATAGATTATAGACAACTCAATAAGAAAACCATAAAGAACAAGTACCCCTTACCAAGAATCGATGACTTGTTCGACCAATTGGGAGGTGCTTCCATTTTCTCAAAGATTGACTTAAGGTCTAGATACCATCAAGTCTGAATTAAGGATGAAGAAATCCACAAAACAGCCTTCAGGACAAGGTATGGTCACTATGAATTTGTGGTGCCATTTGGGTTAACCAATGCCCCCGCCACTTTTATGTGCTTGATGAATAATGTACTCAGCAAATTTCTGAAAAAATTTGTATTGGTTTTCATTGATGATATCCTAATCTACTCCAAGAATAGAGAGGAGCACGAAGAACACCTTATACTTGTACTTCAAGTACTAAGAGAGCATCAAATCTACGGTAAGTTTAGCAAGTGTGACTTTTTCCAGAAGAAAATCCATTACTTAGGCCATGCTATTTCTAAATAAGGGGTGGAAGTAGACCCTGACAAGATCAGATCTATTATGGAATGGCCTACCCTAAAGGATGTATCTGATATCAAATCCTTCATGGGCTTAATGGGATATTATAGAAAGTTCATAAAAGGGTTTTCCAAGATTGGTTGTCCAATCACTGCCCTTCGGAAAAAGGGGGTTAAATTCACTTGGACATCAAAATGTGAAGAAAGATTTCAAGAACTGAAATACCTTCTTACCCATGCACCCATGATGAATATTGCAGACTCTGATAATGACTTCCTCATGTGTATAGATGCCTTTAAGGAAGGACTTGGAGGAGTCCTTATGCAAGAAGGACGTGTAATTTGCTATGAGTCCAGAAAGTTGAATGAGCATGAAATCAATTATGTGACCCATGATCTAGAGTTGGCTGCCATAGTGCACGCTTTAAAAATATGGATGCATTACCTCCTGGATAGGATATTTGTGCTTATGACAGACCATTGTGGGTTGAAGCACCTGTTTGATCAACCAAAACTCAATGCCAGGCAAGCTAGGTGGATGGCTCTCCTTAGTGAGTTTGATTTTGAAATCAAACACATCAAAGGAAAGGAAAATAGGGTGGTCGATGCCCTTAGTAGAAGTATAAAAACGATTCACCTAGCAGCGGTAAGCACCTATGAAATGGATGTCAAGGAAAGAATTAGGAATGCACAAGAAATAGATGCATTCTTCAAGACCGTGACCTCATACCTAAGGCAAAAGCCTATAGGGATAAAGTATGAAGGCTACCAGATGCTCGATGAAGGCTACCAGATGCTCGATGAAGGCCTAATGATCTATAGAAACAGATTGTATATTCCAAACTGTGATGACTTCAAGAGGTTCATAATGGATGAACTACACAAGAGACCATAAAATGGTCACCCAGGATATCAGAAAATTATCACAACCACTAGGAAACAATTATATTGGCCTGGATTGAAGAAAGACATAACTGACTATGTAGATAAGTGCCTAGAATTCTAGCAAGTTAAGGTAGAACATTGGTACCCAGTAGGGTTGTTACAACCCCTACCCATCCCAGAATGGAAATCGGAAACCATCTCCATGGATTTCATCACCGGATTACCAAAATCGACCAAGAAAAATGATGTCATCATGGCCGTGGTGGAAAAAATGAGTAAGTTTTCTCACTTCGTTCATGTCAAGTCAACTTGCAAGGCAATAGATATTGCCAACATCTTCATTAAGGAGATATTTTGATTGCATGGCATGCCTAGGGAAATTGTATCTGACAGAGACACCAAATTTACTTCAAGATTTTGGAAATCTTTAATGGCTGGTTTTGAGACTAAATTTTTGTTCATCACAACATATCACCCTCAAAATGATGGACAAACATAAAGAGTAAACCAAATATTAGAAGACATCCTAAGGATTCATGTAATGCATCAGACTAACAAGTGGGAAGACTACCTACCATTGGTGGAGTTTGTCTACAACAATGGTTATCAAGAATCCTTGAAGATGAGCCCTTTTGAAGCCCTCTATGGTAGACAATGCAAGGTTCCAATCAGCTAGAGTAATCTAGTGGACAGAATTACAATTGGACCCGACATGCTGAAAGAAATGGAACAACAAGTGATTCAGATAAAGCAAAATATGAAGACTGCTCATAATATAAAGAAACGTTACGCTGAAAGAAAGAGAACTCCCAAAAAGTTCAAGATAGGAGACCATGTCTATCTCAGAGTTAGGCCCACGAAGATTTCCCTGAGAATGGGAGCTTGTGTCAAGTTGGCACCTCAGTATTGTGAACCCTTTGAAGTCTTAGATAGAGTGGGACCTGTAGCCTATAGGATAGCACTCTCTCCCACAGTAAAGTCACATAATGTTTTCCATGTTTCATTATTGAAGAAATATGTACATGATTCTAATCATATAATTGATTGGTCTGTGATCTAGGTGGAGCTGGAGGGAGAATTCCTATCATAACCTCAATGCATACTAGACAGGAAGGAAACCCCACACAGGAACCAAACCATTTCACAATTCAAGGTGCAGTGGAAGCATTTTGGCCCATATGAGGCTACGTGGGAAGTGGAGGATGCCATGAGACAAGCATATCCATTTTTGTTTACTTCTATATAAACAGAGCACGTTGACAGGTAGAACATCGAGGACAAGGTTCCTTTAAGGGGAAGGGGATTGTAACACCCCTATTTCCCCCAGTTTGTAAATATAACTATATGGGCCAAGAGACTATGGCCAAACTCAATATGTGTGAATTTTTGATTTGATGGACCTTTGCATAAAAATGTCAATGAATGTAAATTTTGTTATTTACTAGAAAATGGATAAGTGTTGAATGACTGCTAGAAAGGGGGTGTGCTAAGAGAGACCACGAATGCTATAAAATATATGGTGAAGGGGACCAGGAATGGTTGCATTAACCTTCACCAGACCAATACCTTACTGGGTTTAATTTCTTATGATCAGAACAAAACCTTTGACCGAGAAATGAATTACAGTCAAGCTGGTAGGTGGGAAGACCTCCTCAAGAGTTAATGAGGGGATGGGGCAGAACACCCATCTATAAGGCTTTCAGACCTGACCACGGACTGGGAATTCAAGCCACAAACAATCTTGCTAAGGAAGGAAAGAAAGGAAGTGTGGTGGGTAGAAGAAGGCCTGCAAAGAGTGCAGAGATGAGAGCCTAAGCTCTTGGGTCTGAGGAAGGACTTAGAAAAATGGGAGTGATTTCTGATCGCAGAAAATAGAGACTAAGTTGGGAGAAGGAGAGTAACCTTCATCCCTATCTATTTTTGTATTGGGATAAGGAGAGTAACCTTCATCTGTAACTTTCTTTAACTAGAAGAAAGAGATTGAATCTCAAAGCATCGTGGTCTAAGCTTGGAGGTGGCCAATGGTAAATCCATTAGGAGTGATTGAGCCTATGGTTGGGTGGAAACGAGCACCCCTTTCAGCAGTCGCATCACGTCTTATGGTTCTGATAAGTGTTTTCATGCCTTGTGTTTTGAATTGGAAATAATGGATGCATGTGTGTATTTATATATCTATTAATGGTTTCTGTATTGAAATGATTAAGTTATGAGTATGTGTTCGTTCCCTTGAGAACTTATGCTTCTGCTTGATTTTCCATATGCTCTAGTTTAATCCCTCGAAGGTGCTTTCCCTAGGGAACTACATCACAGTTCCAGAGTCGGAGCAAGCCTCTTGGCATCTCTATCATTTTGGTAACATCACGAGTGTGCCTTTCCATGTTTCAGAGCTTATAGTTATGCGGGTTAGGGAGGAATTTCCTTTAGACCAATAGTCTAAGAGAATTTGAACTCGTGCCCGAGTCCTTAACCAAAAACTTGGCTAAGAGTAGATTTCATAGCCCAAGAGTCATCTAAAGGTCCATGTGACCTAGGTCTAGGAACCCTTCACTAAAAGGAGTTAGCTCATGAAGGTTTTAGAACTTAGGGAGTTTCAAAGCTATGAGGTGTCAAATTTCACGATAGTCAAAGTTACCCGAACTACTGGAGTAACGAGAGTCGTAGATGACTTAAGAACCTGATAACGAAGATGGATGTGAGTCATTCATCAAGAGGAGAAGTTATCCCAGTCGTCAGATAGCCTAAAAAACCCACTGGAGTTAACGAGTCAAACACCAGCTACTCGATTAAATCAATGGTTGGGAATCATTGCAGAGCGCGAAGGTGAAATTAGCGGACATGCTAGTTCACAGTCTACAATCAACCAACGTCATTTATCTCATTGGGAATGGAATATGAATGACCAATATCAAATAGAGTCGGGGGAGCAATTCCCAAATCGTGAAGATCGGACCCCACAATCACTGTGAACCATCGATATGTGAATGGAGATCGATGGTGGGGAATCATTGTGGAGCGCAGAGGCAAAATTAGCGGACATGCTAGTTCGCGTCCAGCAATTCACAAATGTCATTGATCTTGTCAGGTTGGAGGATCAACAACCACGATTTAACCAAGTTGGACGAGTACTTTTTCGGATTGCGGAGATTGAGCTCTGTGATAAAGAGTGAGCACATTGGGGCCCCGCAATCACTATGAATTGTCGATCGGCGAACAAATCGATAGTGGCCGGATTATGAACGTCAAACCTAGAAAATTTGCTAGGTGGATAGTCGTGAGATCCTTTGGAAATCCATGGAGTAACAAAGTCTGTCTGTGCCATCGATCTAAGAACAAGGACACATGGAAAAAATATGTCGACTTTGGGTGTAAGCACTTCAGGAGAAAGTGAGTGGGGAGAGGTTGAAACTCCTGGAGGGCGAAGGGCCGAAGTGAATTGTAGCAGTCGATTTTTCGGAGACGCACGTCGAAAGATCGTCGAATTCGAGTGTAAGCACTCCGGGAGAAAGCAACTGTGGAGAGGATGACACTCCCGAATCCCAAAGAGTTGAAGTAGATCTGAGTCATCCAAGACAAAGGGACAGATGTCGTTAGATCCTGCATTTCGAAGGAAAGTCACTTCAGGAGAAAAGGGGATGTGTTGAACAAGAAAATCCCAAAGGCCGGAGAGTCAGACTCCATCTGAGTCATTCGTCGGCTGAGGACATGTGTCAGCAGATCTTCCATTTTGGAAGATAGCCACTTCAGAGGAAAGTGGGGTCACGAGAGTTGAGAAATCCCAAATGCCAAAGTCCCAAAGAAGGTCATAACCATTGATCACAAGGGACGTGTGGCGGTCTATCTTTAACTCCGGGTACAGAGTACTTCGGATGAAAAAGAGTTGGAGTGCTCGGAGCTCCCGAAAGTCGAAGTCCCGAAGAAGTTCATAACCGTTGATCACAAGGGACGTGTGGCGCTCGATCTGTAACTCTGGGTACGGAGTACTTCGGAGGAAAAAGAGTTGGAGTGCTTGGAACTCCCAAACACCAAAGTCCCAAAGAAGGTCATAATTGTTGATCACAAGGGACACGTGGCACTCGATCTGTAACTCCGGGTACGGAGTACTTTGGAGGAAAAAAATGTGTAGGAACGTTTGAAACTCCCGAACATCGAAGTCCCGAAGTAAATCAGGGCCGTCAAAATCCCCGAGGACACACGGCGTCAGATTGTGAACTTCGTAGGTTTTCCACTCTGGAGGATTCGCGTGGTGGTCGTCTTGGCACTTGTTATCTTGTCGTATGGTCATAGCCCACGGATATATGCAATTATAGGGGGACGAAAGAACCCGAAGATCTTGGGAGAGGATATGTTCTTGAGCTCGTTTCTAAGCATGGATATCACGGCTGGAAAACTTTGGGAGAGCATAATGGAATAGAGACCCCTTAATGAGGGTATTGTTTTCTCAAGAAGAATGAAATTTTTACGCCCGTGGTTGTGTTACATGATAATATATAATGTTAGCATATAGATTAGCATAATTGATTAACATACATGAAAAATATGCCCATGGAATTATAATTCAAATATTTGCAAGATATCAATTAGACGAGAAAATAGTATTTATATTAAAAAATAATCAGTAGAAGTATATAGGTGAAAAACTTCTATAGTGACACATATCTGAACTGAGAAACTAAGTCCCTCCAGATGGTCCTCCATCACTTCAATCCTCCACTAAAGGAAAGCTCATATGAAGGAGACAATGAGGTTCTCCATCACAAAGAAGGAAGAGCTTTGGGGGTGAACAATGAGTTCAAACTTTAGAGGATAAAGGGATGCAGACTCAATATGAAGTTAAATTTCTCCAGAGTGTATTTTCTCTCAAAGTTGAATTCCCTTTTTTCAAAGCTTGGATATGGCTCAATTTATAGCCTTCAAATGGAACTGAAGGGTTGATTCGGAGCGTTTCTGGTATATGGAAGGTCAAGGATCATGGATCCTCTGACATTTCATGGAAACCCAACATAATTTTTATTTTTTAGCACCAAACCCGTTGTATGTGGGTTGTAGTGGAAAAACCTGCGTATACACATGTTGTCTATCTGATAAGGTGTGTATATGTGGAAAAATGTGTTTTTTGGCTCTCGAAGGTACAAAAGGGGACTTCAAGTCTGCATAGGGAAATGAAAAGGCCATCCAAGAAAGTTGCATGGGATGAGGCAAAATTCATTGTAACAAATATTATGAGGTAAGATTTATTAACTTAACATAAATTCTCCATGATTTACAAGAATAATAAAAGAATGAAGACTACAAATTCCAACACCTCTCAAAAAAACTTTTAAAAGCTTTTTTTAATTTTGAGCTAATGAGACTAAGGCCTCAAATTTAACTCCATATAAGTTGTTAGGTACCTACATTCTCTTTGTGATTTGGGATGTTTCCATGGTCCTGTGTGTAATAAGCAATGGTCTTGGTGAATATTGGAGAGGCCTGGTTGACAAGTTGACCAGGCCAAGTAGTCGACCAATGTAATAGAGAAAGTTGGCTAAAGATGTAGTCAAATAGGTAGTCGACTCGATCGACCGAATAAGGTAGTTACAAACATTACAACTACCTCCATTAATGTAATGTATACATAGACAAAGATATGAGATGTAAATAATTGGATTTTTGACCATATGTTGATAAAGACTACTTGTTTTTGGTTCCATAATTACTCTTATCTTTATCTTCCTTCTATGTATGCATGTATGTATAGTAATTGTTTGTATATTATGGTTAATTTGTTGCATTGTTGATAAGTAATTTTATTATGTAATCCCTTAGATTGCAAAAACAATTATGTTGTCAGTAGTACATGATCTTATACTTGTAGAAGAGTTGCATGAATGCATAGATGTTGAGTAAAGAAGATATTTGTGAGTGGTGGAAAATAAAATTAGAGAAATATCTGAAGAATTGTTACAAAAGAAGTAGGTAGACACTTTCACAAGACAAACCACAATTCTTCACGGAAATTTATGAAATATTTTTGGAATCCATACTAGTGGAGATTTAAAAGTTTGTATATAGACTTGCAAATGAATCAACGAATTGAATATGAAAAATTGTTTTCGAAGTTGATCAACAAAGGACAAAAAATCTTGTACAAGTGGGTTGAGAATATTGGAGAAGATATTTTTGAGGAACAGGGAATCAAAGAAAGAAAATCATTAGATGATGTCAAAAGGATATTTTACAATGACTTGCATGATAGTTTCATTTGTATGGTACCAACTCTACTACAAAAATTCCTAATTGAAAAAGGATTTGGACACATAGTCAAACCATGACCTCCCCTACATTCGCCCATTTGTACCAACCAGAAGAAGAAGCAAGAAGAGTGGGAATAATTCTTGCACAAATGAATTGATTGCAATAATTTCCATCGTCGACCAAGAATAAACGTGGGGTCGATGATGGGGGGTAGTTTCTCTTGAGATGCTTGAAAGAAGAATAAAATACTTAGTCGACTTGCACTAAATAAGAAACAAACCAAGAGGAAATGCAAGCATGTCAAAGAGAGGAAAGAAAAAATCATCAATCAAGAGACAAAGAGAATACACATTAGAGGAAGAAAAAAAAAATAACTAAAAAAAGAATGCAACAATATAAACCCTTGGTTAACCTACAAAATATTGAACGAGACAGGAGGAAAAGAAGAAGATATGAGATGCATGATGTCATAGACCCTCGTCAACCCATCAAGGAAGAAGAGCTAGTGGAGTGACTTGTGGACATAGAACTAACCCTATATGAGCCAAGGAATGAAAATTATTTGGATCAGGAAGAGGAAGCATCCTTGACAGTTCCTAATATGGACAAGAATCTATAGTTGGTGGAAGCAAGCTTGGGAGACCTGCATCTGTCACGAAGTACTAAAAATATGGAGGTCAATGAGTAGGACCCAACAATACATAGAACACCAGATCCAACATGACTAAGACTCAATATTAGTGAAATACTCAAACACGAATTGCACATTGAACTTGTTCTGGCATCTATTTGGAATCAAATAAATGATTAAATACAAGTCACCATTAGAATC
>JASDQU010372119.1:11629-24894 GCA_032191745.1 Picea mariana | reverse complement strand
CTGAGAACAAGGACACGTGGAAAAAATTCTTCAACTTCGGGTGTAAGCACTCCGGGATAAAGCGAGTGGGGAGAGGTTGAAACTTCTAGAGGTCGAAGGGCTGAAGTGAATTGAAGTCGCCGATTTGTGGGAGACACACGTCGATTGATCGTCGAATTCGGGTGTAAGCACTCCGGGAGAAAGAAAGTGTGGAGAGGTTGACACTCCCGAAGCTTGAAGAGATGAAGCAGATCTAAGCCATCAAAGCCAAAGGGACAGGTGTCGTTAGATCCTGCATTTCGGAGGAAAGTCACTCTGGGAGAAAAGGGGATGTGTTGAACAAGAAACTCCCAAAGGCTGTAGATTCAGAGTCCATCTAAGTCGCCTGTCGGCTGAGGATAGGTGTCAGCAGATATTCTATTTCAGAAGATAGCCACTTCAGAGGAAAGTGGGGTCACGAGAGTTGAGAACTCGTGAATGTTGAAGTCCCGAAGAAGGTCATAATCGTTCATCACAAGGGACGCGTGGCGCTTGATCTGTAACTCTGGGTACGGAGTACTTCGGAAGAAAAAGAGTTGGAGTTCTTGAAACTCCCGAACGTCAAAGTCCCGAAGAAGGGCATAACTGTTGATCACAAGAGACACGTGGCGCTCGATCTGTAACTCTTGGTATAGAGTACTTCGGAGGAAAAAGAGTTGGAGTGCTCAAAAATCCTGAACGTCGAAGTCCCGAAAAAGGTCATAATCATAGATCACAAGGGACGCGTGGCACTCGATCTGTAACTCTGGGTATAGAGTACTTCGGACAAAAAAAAGGTGTAGGAACGTTTGAAACTCCCAAACACCGAAGTCCCGAAGTAAATCAGGGCCATCAAAATTCCCGAGGACACGCGACGTCAGATTGTGAACTTCGAAGGTTTGTCGCTACGGAAGATTCACGTGGTGATCGTCTTGGTGCCTATTGTATTGGCATCTAGTCATAGCTCGCAGATATATGAAAGTATAGGGGGATGAAAAAAACTGAATATATTGGGAGAGGATATATGCCTGAGCTCGTTTCGAAGCATGGAGATCACGGTTGGAAAACTCTGGGAGACCAGAATGGAATAGAGACCCCTTAATGAGGGTATTGTTTTCTCAAGAAGAATGAAATTTTTACACCCCGTTGTGGGTGTGTTACAAATTGGTATAAGAGCATGGTTACAACACTTGGCCTTCTTGGGCTCATGGACAAGTTGCTTAAAAACCATATTTAGAGTACTTTTAAGAGTGACACCCTATCTTACCTCTTTCTTAAAGAGTCTGGTTAAACTTTTATTGAGGAAAAAGAATGAAACTTTCTACTGTGTGTGCATTTAAAGAAATTTGAACTGTGTATTGTTCATAAACTAATAGATTGTGGCTAACAACAAGTGTTTTTTCAGCACTCAAGAAGTCAATAAATCACGGGAAAACTTCAATTCTAAAGGATGGTGATGTGATATGAAGCGATGGATGTCTCCCACAATAAAGACAAAGAATATGACGAAAGGAGGGCGGTAGAAACCCCTTCGGATATGGATGAAACTGTAAGGATCCTCAGGGCCAAATTACAGAATTGCAAAGCCGACAAGGAGAAATTGATAAAGGAGAAAGAAAAACAAACAGAACTTAATGCAGTCTTGTTGCAAAGCTTATCCGACATACAAAGGCAACTATAACATGAACCCGCAACTAGTCATGTGGATCGATGACATGTGAAGAGAAGTCATAGTCCACCTGAGATCTTAAAACATGGCCCCATAAGTGACCACACTAGGACAAGTACCTCAAAGAAGGCCCAACCTCGAGGTAGGGAACACTCATTGGGAGAGTCCTCTGGAAAGGAAGCTGGCAACTCCGAGGGATATTCTAGTAGAAAAACTAACTCACATTCTCAAAGGAAATGAAAGAAGCAAAAGCATTCCAAAAGTCGTGATCCTGAAGAATTCAAGAAATCCAAACCACCCTCTTTCGATGGAGAGATTAAGAAAGGGGAAGAGGTTGAATATTGGTTTCTTGGTTTAAAGAAGTACTTCAGAGTCCATGAATACTCTAAAAAATTGAAGCCTCGAATAGCCATCTTCAACCTGAATGGAAAAGCTTCCATTTGGTGGGAAGACCTTAGGAATGTGAACGAAGTCCATGAGAAGGACTTGTCATGGAAACATTTCGAGAAATACTTCAGGAAGAAGTATATGTCAGATAAATACATGGATGGGAAGACTAAGGAGTTCTATGAACTCAGGATGGGACAACTCACCATAAATGAATATGTCAATAAATTCCTTGAGCTACTAAGGTATGTACCCTACATAAAGGATGAAAAGGTAAAAGTGTAGTGATTTATTATTGGGTTACCTCAGACCTATTGGGACAAGATTGAGTTTGATGAACCAAATACCTTAGAAGAGACCATCAGGAAGGCAAGGGATTGTTATGAACAGTTCGGGAGTAAGACGGGACCTCATGAGGACTAGAGGAAGAAGAGTAGTTCGGGATTCAAGAAGAAGGGGTTTAAATCCTCAATATTTAAGAACTATGGGAAGGGTTATAGGATGAACCTTCCTACTAGAAGTGTGTATCAGCAAAATTTCCCCTCTCAGAGTGGAAATAAACATTTTGAGGCAGTCCCGGGAAAGACTAATAAAAGAAAGAACCCTTAAAATGTTGGGGTTGTGGAGAAGAACATCGGTTGAGGGATTGTCCACACAGACAACAGAATAGTAGGAGAGTCTACAATATCCAAGAATCTACCACCATCAATTATGTGGCTAGGACCATGCCACGAATTTATGCAGCCTTGGACAATAATCAAGTCGACCACCAAGCTTCAGTGGTGGATATGGAAGGTATGATCGTCAACCATCTAGTTTCTATTTTAATTGACCCTGGTTCTAATTTGAATTATGTGGCCCCTCAGACTGTTGTTAAGTCTAAACTGCAATTGGTTAGACATGTTAAGTCATGGTTGGTACAACTAGCCACTGGGACAAAAAGAAAAGTAGGAGAGGTAATATTATCTTGCCAATTCATCATGAATGGATTTCCCACCCGAGCAACCCTTAACATACTTCCCCTGGGATCTTATGACTTGTTGATTGGTATGGACTGGTTGGCTTCTTATAAAACTAAGTTGGATTGTTACCATAAAACTTTAGAATGTGTAAATGAAGAAGGGAGAAATATAGCCCTCCAAGGGATTCAGAAGCATGTCTTAGTGAGAGAAATATCAGCCCTTCAAATGAAAAAGTATTGCAGAAAGGGGTGTCATTTATATGCAATACAGGTGTTGAAATCTATTGAGGATGACAAACAGAACCTAAAGGACCACTCCATATTAAGAGAATATAAATACATGTTTCCAGAAGAGGTACCAGGTCTACCTCTGAGAAGAGACATTGACTTCCCGATAAAAATTGCACCAGGAGTAGTGCCAGCATCTAGAACGCCCTATAGGATGAGTACGTCAGAGCTGGTTGAGCTCAAGCTACATCTAAAGGAGATGATGGGAAAAGGCTACATATGACCCAGTGTATATTTGTGGGGAGCACCCGTCTTGTTTGTGAAAAATAAAGATGGCACACTCCGGTTGTGCATAGATTATAGACAACTCAATAAGACAACCATAAAGAACAAGTACCCCTTACCAAGAATCGATGACTTGTTCGACCAATTGGGAGGTGCTTCCATTTTCTCAAAGATTGAATTAAGGTCTAGATACCATCAAGTCTGAATTAAGGATGAAGAAATCCACAAAACAGCCTTTAGGACAAGGTATGGTCACTATGAATTTGTGGTGCCATTTGGGTTAACCAATGCCCCCGCCACTTTTATGTGCTTGATGAATAATGTACTCAGCAAATTTCTGGACAAATTTGTATTGGTTTTCATTGATGATATTCTAATCTACTCCAAGAATAGAGAGGAGCACGAAGAACATCTTATACTCGTACTTCAAGTACTAAGAGAGCATCAAATCTACGGTAAGTTTAGCAAGTGTGACTTTTTCCAGAAGAAAATCCATTACTTAGGCCATGTTATTTCTAAATAAGGGGTGGAAGTAGACCCTAACAAGATCATATCTATTATGGAATGCACTACCCTAAAGGATGTATCTGATATCAAATCCTTCATGGGCTTAGCGGCATATTATAGAAAGTTCATAAAAGGGTTTTCCAAGATTGGTTGTCCAATCATTGCCCTTAAGAAAAAGGGGGTTAAATTCATTTGGACATCAAAATGTGAAGAAAGATTTCAAGAACTGAAATACCTTCTTACCCATGCGCTCATGATGAATATTGCAGACTCTGATAATGACTTCTTCGTGTGTATAGATTCCTTCAAGGAAGGACTCGGAGGAGTCCTTATGCAAGAAGGACGTGTAATTTGCTATGAGTCCAGAAAGTTGAATGAGCATGAAATCAATTATGTGACCCATGATATAGAGTCGGCTGCCATATATAGTGCATGCTTTAAAAATATGGATGCATTACCTCCTGGGTAGGATATTTGTGCTTATGATAGACCATTGTGGGTTGAAGCACATGTTTGATCAACCAAAAATCAATGCCAAGCAAGCTAGGTGGATGGCTCTCCTTAGTGAGTTTGATTTTGAAATCAAACACATCAAAGGAAAGGAAAATAGGGTAGTCGATGCCCTTAGCAGAAGTATAAAAATGATTCACCTAGCAGCGGTAAGCACCTATGAAATGGATGTTAAGAAAAGAATCAGGAATGCACAGGAAACAAATGCATTCTTCAAGACCGTGACCTCATACCTAAGGCAAGAGCCTACAGGGATAAAGTATGAAGGCTACCAGATGCTCGATGAAGGCCTAATGATCTACATAAATAGATTGTATATTCCAAACTATGATGACTTGAAGAGGTTGATAATGGATGAACTAGACAAGAGACCATAAAGTGGTCACCCAGGATATCAGAAAACGATCACAACCACTAGGAAACAATTATATTGGCCTGGATTGAAGAAAGACATAGCTGACTATGTAGATAAGTCCCTAGAATTATAGCAAGTTAAGGTAGAACATCGGTACCCAGTAGGGTTGTTACAACCCCTACCCATCCCAGAATGGAAATGGGAAACCATCTCCATGGATTTCATCACTGGATTACCAAAATCGACCAAGAAAATGATGTCATCATGGTCGTGGTGGACAAAATGAGTAAGTTTGCTCACTTTGTTCATGTCAAGTCAACTTGCAAGGCAATAGATATTGCCAACATCTTCATGAAGGAGATATTTTGATTTCATGGCATGCCTAGGGAAATTGTATCTAACAGAGACACCAAATTTACTTCAAGCTTTTGGAAATCTTTAATGGCTGGTTTTGAGACTAAATTTTTGTTTAGCACAACATATCACCCTCAAAATGATGGACAAACATAAAGAGTAAACCAAATATTAGAAGACATCCTAAGGATGCATGTAATGCATCAGACTAAGAAGTGGGAAGACTACCTACCATTGGTGGAGTTTGACTACAACAACGGTTATCAGGAATCCTTGAAGATGAGCCCTTTTGAAGCCCTCTATGGTAGACAATGCAAGGTTATAATCAGCTAGAGTAATCCAGTGGACAAAATTACAATTGGACCTGACATGTTGAAAGAAATGGAACAACAAGTGATTCAGATAAAGAAAAATATGAAGATTGCTCATAATAGAAAGAAACGTTATGCCGATAGAAAGAGAACTCCCAAAGAGTTCAAGACAGGAGACCATGTCTATCTCAGAGTTAGGTCCACGAAGATTTCCCTGAGAATGGGAGCTTGTGTCAAGTTGGCACCTCGGTATTGTGGACCCTTTGAAGTCTTAGGTAGAGTGGGACCTGTATCCTATAGGCTAGCACTCCCTCCCACAGTAAAGGAACATAATGTTTTCCATGTTTCATTATTAAAAAAATATGTACATGATTCTAATCATATAATTGATTGGTCTGTGATCCAGGTGGAGCCGGAGGGAGAATTCATGCCATAACCTCAATGCATACTAGACAGGAAGGAAACCCCACACAAGAACCAAACCATTTCACAATTCAAGGTGTAGTGGAAACATTTTGGCCCATATGAGGCTATGTGGGAAGTGGAGGATGCCATGAGACAAGCATATCCATTTTTGTTTACTTCTGTATATACAGAGCACGTTGACAGATAGAACATCGAGGACAATGCTCCTTTAAGGGGGAGGGGATTGTAACACCCTTGTTTCCCCCAGTTTTTAAATATAACTATATGGGCCAAGAGACTATGGCCAAACTCAATATGTGTGAATGTTTGATTTGATGGACCTTTGCATAAAAATGTCAATGAATGTAAATTTTGTTATTTACTAGAAAATGGATAAGTGTTGCATGACTGCTAGAAAGGGGGTGTGCTAAGAGAGACCACAAATGCTATGAAAGATATGGTGAAGGGGAGTAGGAATGGTTGCATTAACCTTCACCAGACCAATACCTTACTGGGTTTAATTGCTCATGATCAGAACAAAACCTCTGACCGAGAAATGAATTACAGTCAGGCTGGTAGGTGGGAAGAACTCCTCAAGAGTTAATGAGGGGATGGGGTAGAACACCCATATGTAAGGCTTTCAGACCTAACCACGGACTGGGAATTCAAGCCACAAACAATCTTGCTAAGGAAGGAAAGAAAGGAAGTGTGGTGGGTAGAGGAAGGCATGCAAAGAGTGCAGATACGAGAGCCTAAGCTCTTGGGCCTGAGGAAGGACTTATAAAAATGGGAGTGAGTTTTGATAGCAGAAAATAAAGACTAAGTCGAGAGAAGGAGAGTAACCTTCGTCCCTATCTATTTATGTATTGGGATAAGGAGAGTAACCTTCATCCCTAACTTTCTTTGAGCTAGAAGAAAGAGATTGAATCTCAAAGCATCGTGGTCTAATCTCAAGGGTGGCCAATGGTAAATCCATTAGGAGTGATTGAGCCTATGGTTGGGTGGAAATGAGCACCCCTTTCAGTAGTCGCATCACGCCTTATGGTTCTGATAAGTGTTTTCATGCCTTGTGTTTTGAATTGGAAATAATGGATGCATGCGTGTATTTTTATATCTACTAATGGTTTCTGTATTGAAACGATTAAGTTATGAGTATGTGTTCGTTCCCTTGAGAACTTATGCTTCTGCTTGATTTTCCATATGCTCCAATTTAATCCCTCGAACGTGCTTTTCCCAGGGAATTACATCACAGTTCCAGAGTCGGAGAAAGCTTCTTGGCATCTCTATCATTTCGATAACATCATGAGTGTACATTTCCATGTTTCAGAGCTTATAGTTCTACAGGTCAGGGAGGAATTTCCTTTAGACCAGTAGTCTAAGAGAATTTGAACTTGTGCTCGAGTCCTTAACCAAAAAACAGCTAAGAGTAGATTTCATAGCCCAAGAGTCATCTGAAGGTCCACGTGACCTGGATCTAGGAACCCTGCACTAAAAGAAGTTAGATCATGAAGGTTTCAGAACTTAGGGAGTTTCAAAGATCTGAGGTGTCAAATTTCACAATAGTCAAAGTTACCCAAACTACCAGAGTAACGAGAGTCGTAGATGACTTAAGAACCTAACAGCGAATATGGATGTGAGTCATTCATCAAGAGGATAAGTTATCCCAATCGTCAAATAGCCTAAAAAACCCATTGGAGTTAACGAGTCAAACACCAACTGCTCAATTAAATCGATGGTTGGGAATCATTGCAGAGCGCGAAGGTGAAATTAGTGGACATGCTAGTTCACAGTCTACAATCAACCAGTGTTGTTTATCTCATTGGGAATGGAATATGAATGACCAATATCAGATAGAGTCGGGGGAGCACTTCCCAAATCACGGAGATTGGACCCCACAATCACTGTGAACCGTCGATATGCGAATGGAGATCGATGGTGGGGAATCATTGTGGAGCGCAGAGGAAAAATTAGCAGACATGCTAGTTCGTGTCCAACAATTCACCAATGTCATTGATCTCGTCGGGTTGGAGGATCAACAACCATGATTTAACCGAGTTGGACGAGTACTTTTTCGGATTGCGGAGATTGAGCTCTATGATAAAGAGTGAGCATGTTGGGGCCCCGCAATCACTGTGAACCGTCGATCGACGAACAAATCGGTAGTGGCCAGATTATGACCGTCAGACCTAGAAAAGTTGCTAGGTGGATAGTCATGAGATCCTTTGGAAATCCATGGAGTAACAGAGTCTATCTGTGCCATCGATCTGAGAACAAGGACATGTGGAAAAAATCTATCGACTTCGGGTGTAAGCACTTCGGGAGAAATTGAGTGGGGAGAGGTTGAAACTCCTGGAGGGTGAAGGGCCGAAGTGAATTGTAGTCGTTGATTTTTTGGAGACGCACGTCGAAAGATGGTCTAACTCGAGTGTAAGCACTCTGGGAGAAAGCGAATGTGGAGAGGATGACACTCCCGAAGCCCGAAGAGTCGAAGTATATTTGAGTCATCCAAGACAAAGGGAAAGATGTCATCAGATCCTGCATTTCGAAGGAAAGTCACTCTAGGAGAAAAGGGGATGTGTTGAACAAGAAAAGCCCAAAGGCCGGAGAGCCGGAGTCCATCTGAGTCATTCGTCGGCTGAGGAAATGTGTCAGCAGATCTTCCATTTCGAAAGATAGCCACTTTAGAGGAAAGTGGGGTCACGAGAGTTGAGAAATCCTGAATGCCAAAGTCCCAAAGAAGGTCATAACCATTGATCACAAGGGACGTGTGGCGCTCTATCTATAACTTCAGGTACAGAGTACTTGGGATGAAAAAGAGTTGGAGTGCTCGGAACTCCTGAAAGCTGAAGTCCCGAAGAAGTTCATAACCGTTGATCATAAGGGATGTGTGGCGCTCGATCTGTAACTCCGGGTATGAAGTACTTCAGAGGAAAAAGAGTTGGAGTGCTCGGAACTCCCAAACGCCGAAGTCTCAAAGAAGGTCATAATTGTTGATCACAAGGGACACATGGCACTTGATCTGTAACTCCGAGTACAGAGTACTTCGGAGGAAAAAAATGTGTAGGAACGTTTGAAACTCCCGAACGTCGAAGTCTCGAAGTAAATTCGGGCCGTCAAAATCCCTGAGGACACATCGTGTTAGATTGTGAACTTCGTAGGTTTTCCACTCTGGAGGATTCGCGTGGTGGTTGTCTTGGCACTTTTTATCTTATCGTATGGTCATAGCCCGCAGATATATGCAATTATAGGGGGACGAAAGAACCCGAAGATCTTGGGAAAGGATATGTTCCTGAGCTCGTTTTGGAGCATGGAGATCGCGGTTGGAAAACTCTGGGAGAGCATAATGGAATAGAGACCCCTTAATGAGGGTATTGTTTTCTCAAGAAGAACAAAATTTTTACGCCCCATCGTGGTTGTGTTACATGATAATATATAATGTTAGCATATAGATTAGCATAATCCATTAACATACATGAAAAATATGCCCATGGAATAATAATTCAAATATTTGCAAGATATCAATTGGACGAGAAAATAGTATTTATATTAAAAAATAATCAGTAGAAGTATATAGGTGAAAAACTTCTATAACGACACATATATGAACCGAGAAACTAAGTCCCTCCGGATGGTCCTCCATCACTTCAATCCTCCACTAAAGGCAATCTCATATAAAGGAGACAATGAGGTTCTCCGTCACAAAGAAGGAAGAGCTTGGGGGGTGAACAATGAGTTCAAACTTTCAAGGATAAAGGGATGCAGACTCAATATGAAGTTAAATTTCTCCAGAGTGTATTTTCTCTCAAAGTTGAATTCCCTTTTTTCAAGGCTTGGATATGGCTCAATTTATAACCTTAAAATGGAACTGAAGGGCTGATTCGAAGCGTTTCTGGTATATGGAAGGTCAAGGATCATGGATCCTCTAACATTTCATGGAAACCCAACATAATTTTTAATTTTGAGCACCAAACCCGTTGTACGTGGGTTGTAGTGGAGAAGCCTGTGTATACGCATGTTGTCTAACTGATAGGGTGTGTATATGTGGAATAATGTGTTTTTTGGCTTTCGAAGGTACAAAAGGGGACTTCAAGTCTGCATAGGGAAATGGAAAGGCCATCCAAGCAAGTTTCATGGGTTGAGGCAAAATTCATTGTAACAAATATTATGAGGTAAGATTTATTAACTTAACATAAATTCTCCATGATTTACAAGAATAATAAAAGAATGAAGCCTACAAATTCCAACACCTCTCTAAAAAACTTTTAAAAGTTTTTTTTAATTTTGAGCTAATGAGACTAAGGCCTCAAATTGAACTCCATATAAGTTGTTAGGTACCTACATTCTCTTTGTGATTTGGGATGTTTCCATGGTCCTGTGTGTAATAAGCAATGGTCTGGGTGACTATTGGAGAGGCTTGGTTGACTAGTTGACTAGTCCAAGTAGTCGACCAATGTAATAGAGCAAGTTGGCTAAAGATGTAGTCAAATAGGTAGTCGACTCGATCGACCGAATAAGGTAGTTACAGACATTACAACTACCTCCATTAATGTAATGTATACATAGACAAAGATATGAGATGTAAATAATTGGATTTTTTACCATACGTTGATAAAGACTACTTGTTTTTGGTTCCATAGTTACTCTTATCTTTATCTTCCTTCTATGTATGCATGTATGTATAGTAATTGTTTGTATATTATGGTTAATTTGTTGCATTGTTGGTAATTAATTTTATTATGTAATCCCTTAGATTGCAAAAATGATTATGTTGTCGGTAGTACATGATCTTAGACTTGTAGAAGAGTTGCATGAATGCATATATGTTGAGTGAAGAAGATATTTGTGAGTGGTGGCAAATAAAATTAGAGAAATATCTGAAGAATTGTTACAAAAGAAGCAGGTAGACACTTTCACAAGCCAAGCCACAATTCTTCACGGAAATTTATGAAATATTTTTGGAATCCATACTAGTGGAGATTTAAAAGTTTTTGTATAGACTTGCAAATGAATCAACGAATTGAATATGAAAATTTGTTGTCGAAGTTGATCAACAAAGGAAAAAAAATCTTGTACAAGTGGGTTGAGAATATTGGAGAAGATATTTTTGAGGAACGAGGAATCGAAGAAAGAACATCATTAGACGATGTCAAAAGGATATTTTACAATGACTTGCATGATAGTTTCATTTGATGGTACCAACTCTACTACAAAAATTCCTAATTGAAAAAGGATTTGGACACATAGTCGAACCATGACCTCCCCTACATTCGCCCATTTGTACCAACTAGAAGAAGAAGCAAGAAGAGTGGGAAAAATTCTTGCACAAATGAATTGATTGGAATAATTTCCATCGTCGACCAAGAATAAGCGTGGGGTTTATGATGGGTGGTAGTTGCTCCTGAGATGTTTGAAAGAAGAAGAAAATACTTAGTCGAATTGCACTAAAGAAGAAACAAACCAAGAGGAAATGCAAGCATGTCAAAGAGAGGAAAGAAAAAATCATTAACCAAGAGACAAAGAGAATACACATTAGAGGAAGAAACGAAAAAGAACTAAAAAAAGAATGCAACAATATAAACCCTTGGTTAACCTACAAAATATTGAATGAGACAGGAGGAAAAGAAGAAGATATGAGATGCATGATGTCATAGACCCTCATCAACCCATCAGGGAAGAAGAGCCAGTGGAGTGGCTTGTGGACATAGAACTAACCCTATATGAGCCAAGTAATGAAAATTATTTGGATCAGGAAGAGGAAGCATCCTTGACAGTTCCTAATATGGACAAGAATCTATAGTTGGTGGAAGCAAGCTTGGGAGACCTGCATCTGTCACAAAGTACTAAAAATATGGAGGTCAATGAGTAGGACCCAACAATACATAGAACACCAGATCCAACATGACTAAGACTCAATATTAGTGAAATACTCAAACACGAATTGCACATTGAACTTGTTCTGGCATCTATTTGGAGTCGAATAAATGATGAAGGACAAGTCACCATTAGAATCTAGATCCAAATTCTGTAAAGAGAATGTATTGGATAAATATTGCACTTGAATAAGGTGAAAACGTCTTTCTTATACATATTGAGGATCTCATGGGGGGATCCCCCTACCAAAAATACTCAATGAGGAAGTTCAAATGATACCATCTTAGGGTTGTGACAAAGAGACACAACTTATAAGATATAGTGTGGTCAAGTACAAAGAGAAAAGTTTTCAAATAGAAGATGTTGAAAAATAAATCGTTGGTAGAGAGACACCGATAAAAAACAATAGCAATCCAAAAACAACACTAGTCAAGAATCTGAATCAGTTGGGTAAACCACTCACACTGCCACCTCCATCATCGAGCCTTTGGGTATCAACAAATGTGTCACATAGTAATATGGGATAGATCCCTTTGTACGTGTGTGACGAGGATCCTAAGAGACATTGGTTTATTTGCAAAATTACTTGGGATGACATGGATGTAAAATATGCAACAAAACAAATGGTGCAATTAGCAAGGGCACTTAGAAAAAGATCCTTCACGTGGTTTATGAATTTTAATGACAATCAAAACAAGACCAGGGCATTAATTAAGAGTAATTTTTTTACATTCTTCAAAACCCAAGATGCTAAGCATTTGGATGCACAAAAATTAAAAGAAATCAAGAAAATGCCAAGATAATCTATTAGATATTATGATAAAAGGTTTAAGGATCTATTGAGCCAGATTCCTTATACAATTGATAATGAAATTCTCATGAAATAGTTTTTTATTATGTTACTCCAAATAATTACAACACCATTGAGGATGCAAGAGATTAAATCTTGTGAAGAGGATCTTTGGAAAGAACAACAAACAAAATCTAACAATGATGGGATAACCTCATCGACGAATAGAAGATCAAAAGAGAAAACAAAAACAATGTAAAGATCAATTTGTTCCCTGTCCATGAGAAAATCTAACCTATGATGAAATGTTTTTATGGATGAGGGTCACACAAACGATAGATACTAAGATGTCATAATAGTGAACATAGAGTATTTTTGTGACATCTATGAAGACATCACAAACCATTCTACGAGAGACTTCCCACACAATCTAAGGATGTCAAACCAAATTGGCATGCAGTTAGTGAGAATCCAACCCATAACACATCAAAATGCCAACTCAATGCTCTCTTTATTTTTTTCATATGCTATTGTGGACTCGGATCCCCAATATTTGAGGTTTCAACTTCTCCTTCTTCTAGGCATAAGATTTTTCATATATATATATATATATATATATATATATATATATATAT